>VYZT01042302.1:310-77075 GCA_013400735.1 Pomatostomus ruficeps | reverse complement strand
CCTGAGTGGCCTGCCCCTTCTTCTAAGGGTAATAAACTCTCTTTTTTCCCTGACTTCCAGTCAAAGCTCTCTGTTAAGCCAGGCTGGTCTTCTTACCCACCCCCAAAACTTATGGCAGGGGGCAGCAGCCTGCTCTTGTACTCTTAAGATTTCCCTCCTAAAGCACATTCAGCCTTCCTGGATTCGTTTCCCCTTCAGGACTTTGTCAGCCAGGCTCCTAAGAAGGCCAAAGTCTGCCCTCCAGAAGGCCAGGCTCTGCTGATCCCACTCAGTACTTTTCCAAGGATTGTAAACTCTATTATTTCATGAGGGCTGTGCCCTCTGGCCATCACATCACCCTAAAGTCCTTCTCTGTTCACAAACAACAGGCCCAACAGGACATCCCCTTTTTGGCTCTCTCAGAAGCTGTGTGAGGAAAGTATCTTCCACACCCTCCAGGAACCTCTTAGACCATCTTTTCTCTTGAGTTGCATTTCCAGAAGACATCTGGTAAGTTGAAGTTCCTCATGAGAACAAAAGCCAGTGAATGTGAGATTTCTCCTAGCGGCTTTCAGAATATTTAATCCACCTCTTCATCCTGGCTGGGTGGTCTCTAAGAGATTCCCATGATATATTCCTTGTTGGCCTTTCTTACGATTCTTACTCATAAACACTTAACCCTAAAATCACCATCATTAAACTCTAGACAATCAAAACACTCCCTCAAAATACAGGACTACCATCCTTGTCTATCCCTTCTGAAGAGTTTTTTTGCCATCTATTGCAGCACTCCAGTTGTATGGGTCTTCTCACTATGTCTCTGTTATGGTAATTATGTCATTGTTTTCCTGCTGCGCCATGGCTTCTAGCTTCTGTTTGTCACTCATGCTGCATGCATTGGTGTAGATGAATAGCCAGGAAAGTCTCTACGTTAATATTACAAATGAACTTTTAACCAGTGGACAGCAATTCTAATCAAAGCTGAAGTATCAAGGAAAACAAATTGAGATGGTCAGTTTGGATGCAAGTTTTCTAATAAATACAAGGAATTGGTTATATGCTTCATTAAATATTTCAGCTAAGTAAAATTTAAGAGAAAATGCATTGTTGTCAAGCATAATTAATACCAATTTGGACAAGAATATTTCAAACCCTACTGTAATAGGTCTTGGTTACTAGAGCCAGCAGAAATTTATTTAGGCAGTTCAAGATATGTGGTAACACAGATTCTTTCCCATGGGAATTTTTCTCTTCTTCTTCCTGTTTCTTATAAATAAAGATAAAGTTTAGATGTTATTGAAACCGTCTCTGAAAAGATGGGCAGTTCTAACCTGGCCAATTGGCCTAGGGGGAGGTTTTGAGTTAACCCAATCTAGACAACCTTTGAAAAGTCTATATAAGTTTTATAATTAAATAATAAAGTCAGATTTATGCCACTCAACCCTCTCGATTTCTTCACTCGGCTAGCAGCTCAACAGCGACAAAGATATACAGTTTTCTTATGATAAATTTCTTATTATTTATATTGTCAAGAATTTGCCGGTTAAAAGGTAAAAAATATATGGAGCATATTCTTTCTGAAAACTTCATGCTTTACTGTTTTCTAATGTATGTTGAAAACACAACTTATAGCTTTGGCTTCTAACTTATAAAAAAAGTAGGCAAGGCTCACTGAAAAAGATAATTGCAGACATTTGTAGATGATTCAAATTAAGTTTAAAGCTAGTTAAGCATATTAATTTTATTCATCTCAGCCAAATAAAAATGTAGAAATTGTCACACTAGTCCATTCAGAATTATATTTTATTGGTACAGTTATGAAAACTGTACCTTCATTTTGATGGTGAATAGAAAATTAAGGATTTAGATATTTGTGTAATCACATTCTAATTATCACCAGAGCTGTGCATAATTCCTTATAGACAACCTGGAAAAAGTCTTGGGCAAAAGCTTAAAAGATCTTGCTCTAAGATTAGCAGAAATTTTATCTGTCTACCCATGGGTGCACATGGATATTCAAGTACACACGCACAAATAGATGTAGAGAAGCCTGTCAAAACATCTTATCTTTGTTTCTTTTCTCAGGAACCAGAGACATGTTAAGAATAAAATAATCTAAGCAAACCTTTGCCTTTGTGCAATATCTGAATCCAAATTTCACAGAAACCTTCATGTGTATAAAGACGTAATTTTATGAAATCCTACAAAAACACTGAGAGATGTAATCTGCATTCTTGCTTGCTTTTTTGTGTCCCTCCTTTGCTTTCATTTCAGTAATGCCTTTATTTTCCACCTCTTCACTTCCATGCTTTTGGAGAAAGTTAACAGAACTGCTGACTAACTGCATTCCCACAAAGGACCCAGGAAATAACCTCAATATTATACAGTGTGCACTTTAAATTAATGAAATAGTCCCTCTGTCACCCTTGAAAGTAGCAGGCATAAGTTTTGCCACTTCCTTCCCTCCAGACTGCCTTCGTATGCATTTTATTGTGAAGTGTTTCCCTGGAAAAAAAACAATGCACAAGTTCTGAATCTCTCTCTCTTTTTTTTCTTTTTCTTTTTAATCATGATTACCAGTTGGAATGGAGTTGGTAAGGTGAATGTAACCAGGATTTAAAAATATCAAGTGCCATTAGGTGACATTAAATGTAATGAAATCTCAAGGTCAACTTAATTTCTTGCATCTCCTTATCTCTCTAGCACATAGTACTGTATCTCAGTAGCTGCCACCAACAGCTACCATCAGTGTGCTTGGCTAATTAGTAATCACTCATGTCACTTGGTGTGATCTCATCCAGTCTGACTACTGAAACCTGAGAGTAACAACAAAAAAGGAAGTTGAAAACCCTTAGCAACTGTATGTTTAGTCCACGTATTTTCAGCAGCATTAGATGCCTGTGGTTCAAGCTTTCATTATACTACGCTAATAGGCATGTTTGAATTTGATGGTTTGGGGAGTTATTCATATAGGAGGAGTCTGTAGCACTAGAAAACATGGCATTTAGCTACCAAAAAACAATCCCATCAAATCCTAAAAGACAGAATTTCTTAGCCACTCAACAGCATTTAAGATAGGGAAAAAGCATTTAAATAAAATTCCTACTCTTATATCCTTTCTCATCAGTAACCCTTTCAGCATGGAGAGTACCCATCGTGAATTAAACCTGAAAGCATCTCATTGCTGGGATGTGATCCAGCAAAGTGCTTAAGTACAGCTAGAATATAAGGACAAGAATATCCCATCAAAGTTACTATATGATGACCCACATGATTAAAATTGCACAGAATTGTAGGTAGGTGCTTTTCTGGATTAGAGTCTAAGGAATGAAGCATTTAAGATCACCCTTTGATGTGCTAAAAAAATTTACAAATCTTTTTAAGAGATGACATATAAAGAAAAATTATTATCTTGCCTTTGACTGCTAGACTAAGGACAACTTCATATATGAAAATCCTGCACATTAAGTGATCACTTTATTCCCAAACTAAGCAGTAGTCTGAAATGGCAAGCCTAAAGTGCTAATCTCTGTTCCTAATAAACAAAAGTAAATCATGGCAGAAAACTCATTTATGTGCAGTAATCACTAGAGGATTAGCATTTCAAGGGATCAGATTGCTTAAACTCCTCTTTCCTGATAACAGCCTCTGCTGCGAGGTGACACACCAATAGGCATAAATTATCTAGAACTGCAGATAAGCAGAGGCCATTTGGGGGTTCGCAGTGCAATATAAATAGATGCAAAACAGTAGGGGAACTGTCACTCATCACAAACCTCAGAAGGATTAGCAGTTCAAGCTCTGATTTCCTTGCTGTTTTTAGCTGTGATTTATCATCAGACAGTGCCTGAGCGTCTGTCTTATCTGTGATAATTTAATGGCTTAATGGCAGTCCCTTTATCTGGGGGTCATAATTAAGCTTGTTGGATCAGTTTCCTAACAAGCACCTCCCCTGTATTTTTAGCTATGCCTATTTTTCCTCTGTGTGTAGCAACATTTTTGCTAATTAGTATTAACAATATTATTGTTAACAATTACTGCTAATGATAACAATCTCTTAAAAGGTTAGCATTTATCTGGAGGAGAAATGCAAGCCAAAAGGGATGTAAGACTTTGAATCTACATACATTTATAGGAGATTTTAACTGTAGTTTCTCATCATCTCTTAGGTTTGTCAGATTCAAATCTAACTGAAATACATGACTGAATAAAATAATTTTCAATTGAATCATGTTTCTCTGGTGCAAAATTAACATCAATTTGAAAGCAAAGATGATTCTTATCTTACAGAGCATTTACTGTCCCTCTCTATCTTCCTACTAATAAGCTGTTTCTTCCACTCTCATGAGAATTTTTTCAACAAAATATGAATTTCAAGACCTTATTATGGCTGTTTAAAAACACAGGTGTCATCAAAATTACATTTTAGATATTAAAATCACTATTAAAGGAGCAACTAATTATTTTTTTAATGAATAATGGATATTTGGAAGGAAATATTTCTAAGATTTTATTTTTTAATACAATGCAGTGACAAGCAAACAAATGCATTAAATGTGGTGGTTTGGGTTGTTTTAGTTTGGGAGTTTTTTTAAGGAAGATCAAATAAAAGAGAATGATTCAAATTGGCCACATTATTTCTTAATTATTGATGTAATTTTCTTAATGAAATACCTTGGAGGCCACAAGGAGAGATGACTAGGTTATGTAGTGATATTTAAGAAAACAGAAGGACCGGTTATAGAAAGACATCTAAGGAACCTGATCATGTGTATATAGAGACAAGAATTATGGTAGTAATATGTGTATAAATCTATGCATATGTGAATTTATGGGAATTTGCACATCTATAATGTGGGTTTGTATTATGTATTTTATGTACATTTTAGTCATGTGCATAAATTTATGCATTCACAGATTGATTAAAGTTTGTTGTTAAAATGGGTCTTATTTAACTTTTGAAGAAAAAATTAATAGTGGGACAGAGAATACATAGGTCTAACATAAATTAATTATTTAGATACTATAATTAATGCAGAAAGACAAGGTTCATTAGAAAGTGAGTCATTCCACTTACCTGGCTTGCTAGTTTTAGAATTAGATTCATTGCTTTTCTTTCTCCTGGCTATGGAGAAACTCCAGGTGACGTGGCTAAGCTTGCAGCTGGTTTAGGGTTAGATGAGACTATACCCACATGAATGACAGGAACAGTAAATTTCAGAATGAGAATTTCCAATACTTTCTTATAAAGTTACCTCCCTGTTCTTTGCAAATGGAAGAACTGTCACAGAAGCATTATATAAGTGCGTATATAAATATGTTTTCTGCCTCATGTAGAAAAAGGCTTACCTGAGAATCCTGAATAAACCAATCTTTTTCTCTGGATATTATCAAATAGCCTATAGAAATATTGATTAAATAGACAAAAGACCTGCAGCCAACTGCAAAGAAGAACAAAATTAAAAAAACAACGCATCTACTAGTTCTCTTCCACTAATAGTGTAATTTTACTGACTTTTGCTGAGTTTTGCAGGTGGATCAGAAATGGTTTGTGTTCAGCTGCTTGGGTCTGGCAAGCAGGAATTTGATTTTAAGCTTGCTATCTGGCCAAGAGTATGGCAGAGGAATTTAGTTGGAGTATAACAGACTATAGTCTCGAATGAGCTTTTTTCCACACAAAATCCTTGGTCCAGTTCTTGATGAAACCAGTGAGAAACTTTTCACTGACTGCAGTGGGATCAGAGGGAAGGTGCCAGCCACATTGCAGCTGCAGCTGACAGTTGCCTGGGAAGCTGGAATTTTACTGAGCTATGAAACAAGTAAAACGTGTGAAAGATAGAGATGACAAGGTGTAAGGGAGATTGCAATATGACACACTGAAATCCTCACCCGGTATCTGCAGCCAAGGCCAATGACACTCAGGTGCTGAGCTGGCTCTGGGAGGCCTCAACGAGATAAACCCACACAGTCCCCGAGACGTGTGCTTTACACATCCAGCGTCACAGATAACTTTCCAAAACTAACAAGTCAGAAACATTCCTCGATGAATATTATTTTTGTTGTTGCCAGTATTTGACAAGTTCAGAAGATTTTTTTCTGCCACTTGAACAAATTGTTAAGGGTGTATAAAATAGGAATCTTTGCCCAGCTCACAGTGAGAATGGAGACAGCATCATGCAGTCACCACTGTGTTATGTTGTTAGTTGCTCACCAGCTAGTGCCAGATATAATATAGTCAAATAAATCTCCAAGAACAAAAACATCATGAACCTTTTGAAGTATTGAAACCTTTGTTTTAAGTTCACCAAAGGTTTTAGTGGACCTTACTGTTGTCAGTATAGAAAACAATAAATATCCTAAATATATCTCATTGTCTTAACTTTGGCCATTACTTGTTATTACTTGCAGAAATAATGCTCATTCTAAAAAAGAAATCACAGATATTGCAAAACAACTGCTCATGTGTCTGAAAACTGAAATAAGTTTTCAGTTAATAATGTAACTTATTGGTTTCTGTCTCTGGGTTCATGGTTAGGATTAGAACTGGATTAAATTTGTTGGTTTGATTTTGTGTAGTTTTGCATGAAAATTATCATGGTCTGGTAACATATTCAGTCTCACTGTTCTTCCTGCATTTGTAGCTTTAATAACATGATTTTATTGGCTATATGTATATATAAAAAATAAACATATTGGTATACACATACAGAGATACTGGTATAAAAAACCCCATAAATTCTCACTTGTTCTTTGATGTACAAACAATTTTCAAGAATCTATTTTCACCCACAAACAGGCAAGTTATTACTGGAAGACAGTCCCAAATATGATTTGAATACTTCCATCCAAAGATAAATTTTGTTTCCACTAGAGTATAAGTGTAGTTTTCACTAGATTAGATCCAATTATATCTGTATAACAAACAATCTCCATGATATTTAAGATATTTCTATTGCATTATGAAAATTTTGCATAATATCATCTTCTCATCCAAACCTTAAATTCGGTTTTCAGTTCTTCCACTGATTTGCTATTTTATTATAGAGAAGCCCTTTAATCTCTCTGAACTTCAGTTTACTCACTTGAAGTAGATGAGGAGACAAGTGTGATTTAATTGATATTTATAAAGCTCTTTGAGACCTTGTAATGAAAAATAAGACAGAAGTGAAAAATATTAAAGGTACACTTTTTTTGCTCTGGTTTTTGCCAAAAAACTATCTCTTATTGCTAAATATAGTTTTATTTGGTTTATTCGTACTCTTTTCACAGTCAGAATTTTTAAAAATGTTTCACCATTATGTATTTTCATACTCAAACCACCATTTTCCCCCAAAAAATATAAAATATTGTGGGCATGATACAGCTCTGAAAAGGCAAGTTTTTCATTAAATATTTCCTGTAATTTCATGATGCTCTTACTAAATTCCAAAATCTGCAAATCCATGTGCAATGGCAGACTACTGTATACATATAGAAACCCAGTAGTATATGGCTTAAAGAGTTCAGCAGAAAAATCGATTCAAAATTTGGATGTTAGGGGACAATGCAGTAAGACTGAGCTTGATAATAACATAAACCAATATCCTGTGATCTGTATACACAAAAATAAATATCTATATATATAAAAAACTAATATATGTAACAAGCTCTCTGTGTAAAACAAAGTTTTTCTTCTCCTTAAAATAACAGTAATAATCAGGTTGCAATGTTCAAATATGCTTATATCTATTTATGGAGAATAATTATTCAAAGTTACAATGTGTTTGGTAGTGAACTAGAAATACCAAATTGAGATTTCCTTTGGATTTTTTGGTCTTCAGAAAGGTAGGGCAGGCATTGACATATTTTCAGTTTTGGTCTTTCCATTCTGGAGGGACAGGAAATATGTCTATTCCAGACCTGTTTTGTATTCTGGAATACACTTTCTCCCACGATAATCTAATTGAATAATTGCAGCGTACCACAGCCTTTGGAGCTAATACCAATACTGTAAGTTAAGAACTGACAGATCAGTGAGATCAAGATCTGGTCTCTTCTTATACATGGTCCATAAAAGCTGCTTCCTTGGGGAAAAATATGTAAAATTCTGTAATAATTCTTCAGACCCAGTGGTGGTCCTAACAAGGTGAGGGGGAGGACACATTTAACCCATTTTATGATCAGAGCTATTTCTTGGATTCAAAGAGTAACTTGCTGTTAAGGAACGTGACACAAAAGATGGTGCCATCCACATCTGTATTGTTATTTCCTTGCATTTTCTACTGTGCTGATGGGAGATGTAATATCTCTCTCAGGGATGGAGGGAGATGACAATTTGGAGAGGGTTATTAATTACCAGTTACTATTCATGGGTTTTCTGTTTAAATGTGCAGGAATATGAGATTTGGATATGAAATCAAGTTCACATCTCACAGGCAGCTGTGCTGCACTAGAAATACATAATTTAGCGCACTTCTAACTTCAAGGTTTTGCATGTCATTTTAATGGCTCATTGACAAAATGATGTGGGGGGAAGAGCAAAAGAATTAACTCCTCCCAGATAAGAATCAGAAAGAGAGACCATTCCTCTATTCATAACATTGTCCGGGGATATTGTTTTGGGAAAAAAAAATAAAAAAGAAGAAGGAAATTACAAGTTGTAGGTATTAAGTGAAAAAAAAAAGATACTATAGTTACGTTGGTAGGTGTCAGCTGTATTGGGTAGCACATAAACCCATGCTGACCTTTAGTTCCAGAGCAGACTGGAGAAAGTCAGCAGCAATTGCTCAGTTGCTTGCAGATCTGAATCCACCACTGGCAAAGCAAATCTCTCTATATGATTTCTGTGACAACTGAAATAATTTTCATGTCTTTCCCACTGCAATTTCCATAGGTAGGAAACAGTTTTCATACTGCAAGTCTTCTTATTTTGCTTACAAAAGGTCCTGCCAGGGACAGCATATGAAGCATTATAGTTTACATTTTGGAAAAGAAGCCAGATTCTCAGGGAGAAGTGATGTATCTTCACTCTCATCAAGATTCTTCCCCAAACACAGGAGAAATGATACTCTGCTTTGAAGAACTGTGGTTATAAGTTAAAAGCAGGCCACCACAAAGGGTCAAAAAACCAATGTGTAGAGGCCAAATGCTTGCTGTTCCTGAAAATGGCTATGGCTTTATCAAGGCATAAGGTATCAGTAGAGTTGGCATAAAAACAAAAGGTTTCTCATGTTGTGAAAAAATTATAAAGATTAGACTTTACTGTGAAGACTCCCTGTGTAGTACTGTGGACAAACCCAAACAACTCCTTTATAACTCAAGTTTATTTATCTCATTGACCCTTTTCTTATTGGTTGTCTGTGTTTTTTTTCTAATTTGACAAATATCTCTAGCTCAATACTATTATTTAATTAGTAACAACAGCTTCATAATCCCCAGATAGACCTGTTCTTCACCTGCTTTGAATAGGTATTGTTTCTTGCCATCAGACAAATCACTGTTAGTGGCATAGCACATTCATTTGAGCCTAAATTTACCCTTTACAAATAACTCACAAGGAGCATCAGAATTCATATCCATATGCAGTTTATTGTGCATTCATTGACTGAAAAACATAATTACCTCTGTGCAAAAGGAGGTGATGATAATATTTTTTCACAAAACATGAAAGTCTCAGAAACTAAATACCTATTCTTTGCCCATATTGGTTTATTTCTTTCTCTACATGTATGTAAGGTTGAAGAGTTGTTTCCAGATTCCTAACAGAGTGGAAAAAAATTTAAAATTTTTGAAGTCTGGTGATGATAACTGGTGATGATTTGTATTTTGGTATGAAGAATAAATACTGAAATCTACAAGCTTCTTTATTTTCTTTTCCAAATGAAAGAAGTAGTTAATTCCTGTAGAATTAGGACAAAACCTTGTTTTATTGACAGCACTTTCCTCTCCTCTACAGGAAAGGAATGATTCATACTAAATGATGTGAGTTGGCTCTGAAGTTCTCTGCAATTGTTTCTCAGGCCATGAACTTCAGCGGCAATTTTACCCACATAGTATCAAATATGGGAGAACAAACCTTCTGGTCAGTTTTTAAAGTTAGTGTTGGTGCATATACTGCTGCTAAAATGTAGAAACACTTTTACACTCTTTCTTCCTATTCCTATTACCAGTATTTGATGCCACAACCAAAAATAGAATAAACTTGGTCTGTACTACAATGTTCTATAATTTGAAGAGCTTCCAAAGAGGTTAAAGGAGAATGTGGTTTTGATTTACTGAGCACTGGTCAGTCAAAATTCTCCTCCATGTTCTATTGCAATTAATTAGGGATTTTTGATTTAGTTTGATTAGGGTCATTCTTTCTCTTTTTTTCAGATGTTGTCACAATTAAAAAACTCAAAACATGTCAGAAACACTTGTCAATATTGCTTTCACTTTTAGAAATCTGTGTAGGAACCCCAGTACTGCTACTAGTGGACAATTGGAGGAAGGGAAGTAAGTCAATCCAGAAATTATAAGAGATGGAACCTTTCTCAAGGCAATCTTTCTACCAAACAGAAGGGATAATTTCAAAATTTTATTAATGCTCTGCAATTTGTGGATATTTGTCTGTTCAGCTCAAGGAAGTCATGATTCATGACTGCTCTTTCAGTATTTGTCCTTTCTTCCTAAGAAATTGTGTTGGAGAAAGTCCCTGGGATGGGATAGGATGGGATGGGATGGGATAGGGCGGGGTGAGGTGTGGTGGGGAGGGAAGGTCTGGGAAGGTGTGGGAAGGTGTGGGAAGGGAAGGTGCGGGAAGGTGCGGGAAGGTGCGGGAAGGGAAGGTGCGGGAAGGTGCGGGAAGGTGCGGGAAGGTGCGGGAAGGTGCGGGAAGGTGCGGGAAGGGAAGGGAAGGGAAGGGAAGGGAAGGGAAGGGAAGGGAAGGGAAGGGTCATACTTTAATAATTTTAAATATCATAGCAGAATCAAATACCATCCAAATAAAGAGACACAGATGACTTGTAGAATGGCCTAATTTTTGTAATTACATTATTAGATTCATTCAGAGCCACTGATCTCTTCAGATACATGTATAGGTCTATTGATCACAAATCTGCCTCACTGTTATACTAACAGATGCACAGTTATTAATCTTGGAAAGAATCCACATCCCCTTTTCAGAAAGATCAGACAAGCTAATTAAGGGTGACATGGCATCTTGTGTGGAAGAACTGCACTGCCCTTCCCATAAATGGGAAAAAATTGTGCCAGAATGCCAGAACCTATGAAACAAATATCAGGAAAAATAATTGAACTATATATACTTATTTTTCATTCTTCTCTAGCGTTTCAAGCCAATATCTTTGCCAGATTACATGTTCAGTGTAACAAGTGCAGCTCTGCAAGCAAATGCATGACACCTGCTAACTGTTCTTCCCTTCTCAAACTTCTCATTTACCAGCCTTTGTTAAGTGCTCCAGTGGGTTGACACAGCAACATTCATGCCAAAAGCTCCTCTCTACAAGAGCACTAATAGCTCAACAGTATGAGCCAGGGTTATTAAACCACATCCTGAGCAGTGTCTGGGCTATTTGGAAATATAAATAAATAATGAGGAAAGTATAGGAAATCTGTGCTCAGAAGAGATTAGTATGCAGATTGTTGGAGTTCAATTACTGCCAGGAGTATAGGATGTACAAAACATAGTATTTGTATATTCATTTTGCAAAATAAAACCTTAGATCTGTTAGCAGACTTGTCTTGGTGAACAATAATGAACCAAATCAAAGATCATATAACTTCTTGTCTGCTTTTGAGATTTTGGCCTAGCCTGTTCAAGCAGATTTTTTGTTTGGTTTTTTTTTTTTTTTTTACCATACTTAAACCTGTTGAAATGTTTTCATATACGATTAATATACTTCTTTGGAGATGACTCTGCCAGATATTTAAATGGCAAGACAAGACTTTATCATCAAAATCAATATATTTTTGATGAATAAACAACATAATCCCCTAGAGAAGGAATATAGTGGCAGCTTTTGCCATCATTTTGGTAATTCAAATGTTAATATTCGCATTTATTTTCTTTCATTTTTTCTCTGATAAGTAATAATAACTTTAAAATTAAGGTAAGTGATTTCTAGGACTTTCAAAAACCAGGGATACTCCTTCCATGAACATCCTCTTTCTCTGTAAGATATCTGAAGGATCTTGCTCCTCCTTCTTGACAGGATAAGGATTTCAAATCATCCAGCATGTACTAAAAGGTCAAAGAGTCATTACATAAATTATTCTTGTGACGCAACCGCTGTAGTAAAATTTTTAGAATGACAACAGTGTCCTACATTGCTTTTTCAATGACTAAGCTTATGAAATTTCTGGGACATCCATGATATTTGTATGGTAGAGCCTTTAAGACACCTGGATGTGTGGTTAAGTACATAAGTAGATGAAGTTTAGCACCGACAATGTTGGTGTCCTCAACTGGGGAGGTAAAAAGTACAGTAGGGTGGAAAAAATATAATCACAATATTGGAGATGAGGATTGTAAAACGAGTTCTCAGAAAGAACAGCAGAATTGCAGACATTAAAGGATAAATGAGGGCTTGGCTTCTCAATTTAACAGAATATCTTCATTTGCCTAGGGCTGATTATGTTAAACTTAAGTCACAGTAATCTAAAATAATGGGAGAGGAACGAGGGACTATGGCTACATTGGAATACCAGCTTGAGTGTGCTCAGCCTGAAGAGTATGGTACATGATTTTTCCCATAGAATCCGTGTTCCTAATTCATCTGTTTTACTTAGCTCAAAAGATTATAAATTCTCACTGCTGTTTGTTTTGTTTTGGTGGGAAGTAGAAGGAAAATAGGGAGAAGTAAAGGCAGGGAAGCATGTAAGGCAAGATTGATTTTGGAGTCTGTAATGGCAGGTTTATTGATTCTGACTCATGAAGTATGAAGTTATAGATTTGTGTGATGTTACAAAGCCAGCTAAAACAGCTACATATGTCACACACTACCCAAGTATTGGTCAATTAAATTCTTGCTTTATATCTTTTGGCTGTTTAATGTACACTGAAGACATGATTTAACAGCTGGATCAACCATTCCGCTTCTTATTTTTTAGTAGTAAATAACATTATGTGCTCTATAAAATTAGGGCATAAGAGCTATGTGATTGTCCTAAAAATAGATTTTACATCAAAAATAAGAAGAGAGATGCTGGTGGCATTTACACATTTTTAAACATATCTAGTTAAATGTAAATGATTTTGTATTGAATAAAATTTTTGCTTTACTAAAAATAAATAAAAATAAATGTAATGTTATTTCTTGTGCATATTAGTTCTTTGTCTGTGAGGATAAGTTCAAACAAAACTCAAAACCACCTCATGCAGGAAGAAAAAGTGTCATAGGTGGTATTTAGTCTTCTACAGGTATTCCAGTTAAGGATCATGATGACAGATTTCCAGGAAAAAAAACTTTCAGCTTGGCTCATCTGCTGACTTTGGAGTCAATGGAAAGAACAAGGTGGTATTTAAGTTACAGCCCCAAAGTAAGTTGTTTTTGAAATTTAGGTTTTGAGTGTTTTTCTTTTCACTGACAGTAGAGCTGGCCAGGTATGCAAATATTAGCCAAGATGATCCAAAATTCTCATTTGCAAAAGTATCTGTAATGCTAATATCTGACACCTCTAGAAGGTGGTATGAATACAATAATTTATTTTTTAAGTGTAATGGCTGTATGGAAAGATGTTTTAGAAAACAAACAAGACAATAAAGGATGTTCAAAAGATATATTTTTTCTACTGTTTTTGTCTAAAGCAAAGATGAGCACCATTAGAAGAGTACACGGTTGTGCAAACACGTAGAGATGAATCTTTACAAGGCCTTTTAGAAATCTATATGCATGATTGAGCACCACTGCACCAGTTCAGATTGTTAACATGGATCTAGCTAATGTAGCCAGAGTAACAACAGTCCGTATATAACCACTTTTTACAACTGGATAAAAATTGTTTCTTTTACCGGTAAACATTTCTCTCTATTTCTGTTTCTATAAGTGTGTACAGCAGCAATTTTGTCTCTATTCCTATGCACGCACATGTACACCCACAACTGCATACATTCTGTGAATACAAAACCCTTATGGTAACAGTTTAAATACAGAGAAAACATGAAACTTAGAGAAAGCTCTTACTGTTATTTCCATTTCTGAATTGAACTAGGAGACATGAAGGTGTTACTGTTACTTAAGTGATGTTCCACAGCACATCTGAACAATCAGAACTAACAATTCTATGCCCATCTGGTGGATTTTCATTGGTCTCCACATTATAGAACAATTATGAAAGTTTTCCTGATGGATCAGACTGTCTGTCTCTGAGAACCTGCTTAGAATATACCAAAGCCTTGTATTGTATATCAGGTTTCTTTCTTGCAGCAGACAGAACGTAGAAAGTGGGTGTGGACATGGCCAGAACCTGCACCATGAGCTCAGATAAACTTGTGGATCTCCCAGTCCAGACATGGTCCAGAAATGACCGGTTATGGGTTCTGCTTCTGTCCTGTTCATGTTCTGGCAGAATAAAAATGATATTTGAGGGAAATGAGGTTGCAATCAGTATAATTGCATTAAAGCTACTACTTGACATAGAGGATATGAAAAATAGGTTTGTTTACAAATACATTCCAGAGGCATTTCATTTAGCTCTGTAAACTCCATGGCACTCAATGTGCACTCTACATGCAAATTGTTCTCTATTCTAACAGATCTATGTGAAGATTCATATTCATATGTATTGATTTCCATGTCTGGTGAAGTCCCCTTTACAGCAAAGTTTTACCACTACAGTGAAGTGAAGAAATGTTATGATTTTGTAGAGCAATCCTGTAGATATGTTGACTATGAACAACGGATTTTCTATTTGTCTTAATTTGAATACGGTAGAGTAAGTGGAACACACAAGAAGCCCTGGAATCGTCAAAGATATATTTTTCAAATGAGGTTGGGACAGATACCTATTTAATCTTCTTCAATTTGTGTCCAGAAAACCTGGATAAGAATTTATGAATTCCTATCTCTGCATCTTATATATATTTCAGTAGGCTTCCCTGCTCTAGAGCAAGAAGGATCTGCTTCTGTATGTGTTCCTTTTAAATGGATCCAAAAAACAGTGAGTAGTTTCTCAGTAAATTTTACACATTCAGTTTTTCAGTTAATGAATTTGAAGTCACCCCTGCATTTCACTGCCATTTGATGAAAAAATGTTCAAGCTTCTCACTGTGATTTAATAAAGATGTTATTGTCATGTAGCTTTCATGCAGAAGCAAAGCAAAAACAATACTTACATGATGTTTCACATAATAAAATTTGCTCCTCAAACCAACTATTTAACTTGTGTCAAGCTATTACTTAACACAACACAGACTAATGTAGAAAAAGACATTGCTTTTCATTACAGGGGAAAAAAAAAAGGATGTTTGGGTGACAAACATTTTACTAAAAGTGATTTGTGATATTTAAGATATCCCACTGGGGGTGGGTTAGTTAAGTGAGGTAAAAATACATAAATCCAATGTTTAATATATTCATTTTCCAGAAAACAAAGTGTGATTTTCTGCTGTCTCTCTAACCCATCTATCTAATATGAATCGCTCTGGTTTTGTCATTAAATTATGATAATTAAAGTCACAGTAACTATGAAAGCAAAATTGGAAATAGAATCATAATTCTAGGAAACTGAAGGGAAACTCTGTTTTGCTATTTCCCACCAAAATGTCTATGAAAATGATCCTTCAATTTCAGTAGAATCTGAAAACTAGAAAATCCAGAGAAGCTGAAGAAAATTCAGGATCAAGTTCTTTTTCCAACTGAGTTTTATATACCATTTCTGGGCCTCATTCTCAATTAATGATACATGATGAGAGCATGGTGAAGTTGAAGATGTTACTATGTCTTATTCATTTATTGCTGCTGCACCTCCAAAGCATATAGATTGCATTGTTACCTCTATCGCTCTTTTCCTGCTGAACCTGAGAGGTCTTGTGTGAGGCCAGGTTGCCCCATGTGAAATGGAAGAACAATCACAGCAGTGATTCACTTCTCCTTTTTCCTAGCCAAAATAACTGAGCCAACTCACAGTGGGAGAGTAGGCATGCAGTGTTGAGCCTCACCAGGAATAAGTATTAACTCCTTGGATGTAAAAGGAAACAGAGAAGGAATTGAGTCTGGGAACTGCATATTGCTCCAATGGTCGTGGTGGGACCAGCCACACTCTTCACCCAGAGTCATGCCTAAATTCAGACTGTTCCTTTGTAATCTTGCATGGATCTCATCACTTTAGTGTTGCTTACCAGGAACCACAACAATATCTTACACTGAAGGAAAAACAGAAAAACGTATATAGAAAGAAAGCTTTCTCTCTGGTTTGTTTTTTTTTGTTGTTGTTCTGGTTTTTTTCTTTTTAACATCTGAATAAGTTAAATAAATGTCATGGATCAGACCCACAGCTTGTGTAAATCAGGTCCATTCCATTGGCTTCAGTGCAGCTGAGAAACTGGCCCAGTAATTTTTAAGTTAAACAACATAATCTGATTTGCATGAAATATTACATGCAAGATGAACTGGGAAACATGATGTGGGATCCTTTTATTCAGATTTTTAATTACTTTAACATAATTCTACAAGGCAGAGATTCTTGCATTCAGAGGACAATGTCTGATCCCCTTTGGTTAATTTAAATCTCATTTAAAAGTTCCTGTGGGAGGGTTTTGGATCAGAATGTCTGACACCACAACCATGTTTACACCAATGGCAGCAAAAACCTCCAAAATACATAAGACAAAATTAACAACTCTTGTTTAAAAATCAGAATGTATTTAAAAGCAAGCTACATGCATACATTTACTAATTTTACTTATACAACTCTTATGAGGTAAATAAATGCTTTTCTCCAAATTAGATATGGGAAAACTCAGAGTGGCAAAGTGAATTTCTCACTGCTACAACAAAGTCATTTTCTGGTTTGAAATTTTGGGTGTTTTGGCTATTAGATGCTGTATCCTGCTTCCAGTTAATTAGAAGTGTGTTGGTTTTTTTCACTTAGCAAAAGAGAAGAAAAAAATTTCTCTGTTCTTTCACTTTCTCAACATTTCTAAATTTCTTCCTCTACACAAAATTCTTTAGTTGTATTTCTGTTTCTGGTAGATTCATCTTCCTCACCTGTATGTCTTCTGCTTCTTCTACTGCACACAAAAGATGATTTCTTATGATCTGTTTTCAAAAATAAAGATTTTTTTTCCTTCTTATTTACACACACACAGCAAAAAAATATAAGACTTTATATCTGTACAAAGAAAAGTAAGACGATTAGGATTATGTTTTAAAATGTGTAAGTTCTCCTTAGATGGTGTCTTTTATGGCACTTTTCTTTTTTTTAATTTTTTTAAAAGACTTTACATACTGGATTAGGAGCATGGGCACCTCAGAATGAATTTTGTTTGTTCTAAGGTATGTGAAGATATATTCCTAACTATTCAACTTTTTTCAAACCTCCAGACTCTCCGATCTCACCGTTTACATCCACTTTAGCCTAATTATTTTTGTGTGTAGTTCCTTTGCTTCCAAATTTATATGTCCACAGTGCATTTTAGTTTTATATTAAAGCTGGCCAGGAAAGTCCCTTATTATATATGACATGAGTGAATAATATAGGACTTAAACATTCTGTCAGCTGCATTTCCCAAGTAGTTTTAGATATATAGTTTTAGTTTTAGAATTAGCCAAAGATTGGCATCATGCTCCAACATGTCTTCAGAATAATTAGAAGCCAGACTTCTATAAAATATTTTCTGAGTAGTGGAAGCATAAAGATATCTTGAAAGCAGCTCCAATAGACAAGGTAAGGCTCAGAAGAGATGATGAAATAGCAGTAAACAAGAGGAAAATGGAACCTCTGGAAATATTTTAATACTTGTAAGAATACTATAAGAATATGAACAGTATTTTTGAGAGCAACTTGACTCTTACTAAAGCTTGCCACAGCTGATAATTTTTCATACAGTATTAAACAATAATAATAATAGGTTGAGCCGTTAAGCTAGCATGGCTGGTGCCCAGGAACCCATTGTGAGATTCTTTGACTCCATGCATGTCCTGGTGCTCAACCAAGAAACGATTCACACAGGGCAGCCAAGAAGTCTATTACCCAGCAAATTTGGAGATTGCACAGAAACCTTAGGTGGTCAGCTAAACAGAAAATGCTGTGCATGACAGCTCTGCCAGCAGCCAGCAGGGAAAGCTGCATAGGGGAGCTCTATTAATAACACTTTTCCTTTTATCACGATTCAACAAAGAGGACGAGACAAAAAATCTGTATCTGTGTGAGTGTCATGTGCTGGGTATGCAATGCCACCCTTTAGTCAAGAAAAAACCTCCTTGGTTGGGATTCAGTTTGAGACCCAGACACCTAAGTCTGGGTGTCTATCATCTTGAGGTCTATCAGTAACAGAACTCTCAATGAACATCTTGTCAGTACACTAGGTGGAGATGAATGGTTCTGCTAAGTTTAGATTAAATTTCCAGGTGTTGTTTAAGCACAGATGTCTGGAGGCACTTTAGGAGCATGAGAATACCTAGTATCCGTCCAGGTAGATGATAATCCATAGGTCTCATGTCACAACTGCTAGCATGTGGAAATGCATTATACACGTAGTGCACTGTTACTCTCTAAAAACTGAGACATTTACATAAGCTGACAGATCTAACACAGGATCTGTGGAAGACATTCATTCCTGCTGCAATGAATGGAAGCCAGGTAGAAGCAAAAATGTGGATTGTCTAATGGTTCTGGATGCTTGTCTGCAGGAAGGTATCCTGGACTCTTGTTGTTTTTTCCATTTTGCAGCTGTCACCATGCACAGACACATTCCCAGAAACAGGGACAGCAGTGCAGGCTGGTGGAACAATGCAGTGAGGAACAGCTCGGTGATTTTTGTCTTTTCTTTTTCCAGCACAATCCCTTTCCTGGTTACACATTTCTTTTTAGAGGTACGTTGTTCTTCCCAGTCCATATAAAATATGTCAGAAAATCATTTTTCTCTATGTCTACCTTCCAGTCTCTCTGCTAGAATAGGTAGCTGACTCATTAATAAATCTTTTGCACTTTTTTTTAAACCAGTAATTCATCTATATGACTAGGAATAATTAAATAACATACAACTGCATTGAGCTTTACAACTATCAGCTAACCAATCTTCCTGCACTCCTGTGGAGATATAATTAAAAAGTCTACAACCTAGATACAAAGGTATTTCTTATTCTAAATATAAACAACATCTTCTACTTACTGCAAGTAAGTATTTTAAATTTTTTGGCTCTTTTTATATTTTATATCATTATTCCTATTTTTTAAAGGTGAAAGAAAATGAAGTTTTATAAACTTGTTTCTATGTTAGTGGGAAGCTCAGCATGTTGAAAAATAACTTTGATTTCATGAGAGGCATTGAAAAATTGAAGAAGCAAAATTGGAAGACTGTTGTTAATGTGTTTCTTTTATTTTTTTTCCCCATAGCACAAATCCAACTAACCGAAAATATATTAAGAAAAAAAAAAGACTGAGCTCCAGTCAAAGAGTAGATGGACACAAGGTAAAAAAAAAAAAGTGAGATCTAAATAAAGCTTTTTCCTTTAGGATCATATAAGACAACTCAAGTCTTAATATTGGATTTTTTTCTCACTTCTTCTCTTATTCAATTATGAAAACAAGATAATTAAGGTGAAAATTAGGCTCTAAATACTTAGCGAAGTATGAAAAAATACAGTAAAACTACCTATTTAGATTTAAATGAAGCACAATTGTACCTTTTTACTCAGCAAAGGATATGAAAAACACATAAGTGAAAGAAAAGCATATTAAGAATGAAAACAATATTTCTACCCAAAATTAGCAGCTGGAGAGTTAGAACTTGGCTTAGTATTAACAAATTGTTTATTGGTCTTAACATTAGTGATAGTCCCAGAGCAACAACTGTAATCAGAGATCTGTTTGTGAAGCTAATTCATTCAATTTATTCATTTCTTCCCCTTCTCATAAAAAACAGAAGCTTTCTCTATCACTGCTCCTAAGTCTTAACTCCTATAAAAATGTGTTTGTGGTGAAAAAACCCCCAACAAATAAGAAAGACTTTTAGACTGATTAAATTTCATTAAAAACCTCACAGGTGACAAATATTTGCAAGTCTGAAGGCATTTAAGAACATTATTCTATTATACGTTCACTGGAGAATTATGGGGGGGGGGAATCATGTAAAGGGCAATTTCATAATACAAAAACAATCAGGTAGCATTGTAAGCATAAGTATTTCCATGTTCTGTATTCACTCTCTGCCCTTATCACAGTTTTTACTGCTTGCATGGACAGGGATTCATAAACTCAGCCTTTACAATGAACTGCAAGAGCTGATACGTTATGTTATCGGAAGACATCTGAAAATATCTCTCCAATAGTCAGGAAGGGAAAAGAAAGTTAGCATCAGGGAACTGGATTAAGGCCAATGGCACAAATAATGAACAAAGGGTACCCCATATACAGGCATCAAGCAGCTTTTAACTTGTCAAGTGAGTTGTGAAGGCATCCTTACAAACATGTGTGACACTTATCATCCAAAGTCCAAAGTGCATAGCTGTACCATGTCTTGCAGTGAAATGAGAAACCATAGCACTTTTCCCCACAGACTTGCTCACATTTGACTGCTTCCAGGCTGGAAAGCAGAAGCTGTACATCTCCAGCTTCCCTAACGCCCAGCTTCTAGTAAACAAAGCCAATGGCAGAATGATGGCATGTCTGCTGACTGATTTACTTGAAATATTGGCTTCAAGTCTTCTCACTTGGTTGGCAGCAGAGACCAAGATTTGTCTGCACTGAGAGTACCAATGTGCTTTCAGATCATATATTTGATAAATTCATTTCTCTCTGTCTTTTTACAAACAAGATCTTCAAGCAAACCCACAACACTGTTGGAGTTCACCTAAATCTATTCTAGCTCAGCAGCTAAGGTGTGGCAGACAGAGGTGCAGCTCACTGTGATACCTGAGCCAAGTTCCATATATACAACTATATACACTATACACATATACATACACACATATGTACGTATATACGTAACTTTCAAAGTTAGGGTGCAGCTTTTTGTTATTTTTCAGATCAATTTCTGCATTCAATGGCCAAGACAAGCCTGTCAGATGAAAGGATGAATAATTCATGGCCTTTTAGCTGGTCTTACAGGGGATTTCTCACTTTCATTTGAATGTCTAGTGATTGGTGAACAGGCCTCTGCAGCTCAGCAGAGAATCCTCAAGTGGCTTCTGGTGTTATTTTGATGGTGTTAAGACAATGGTGCATAGCATATGTTGGGCTTTCTTTCTGAACTCTTCCTTTCCTTCTGAAGGAATGCTCATGCTTTCTAAATTGGAATAAGTCTTTTAACTTAGAATAGAATGTGTCAAAAGAAATCTCTTTCATTTTTTCAGCTTTGAAACTAAGTGCATTAAATGGAATTGTAGTATTTTTCAGTGATTGAAGATTTGGGATTATGCATTTTTCTTTCAGAAAGCAAAATGCTTTTCATGAGAGACATTTTCACAGTAGTATATTAAACACAAAATTAGACTATTTGTTTGAAGTAATTCAACTGTTTGTAGATTTGACTACATAATAATGTTCCATAACAAAACCAGAAATGGTCATCAATACCTTCTTGTAAATAAATATGTAAGATAGCATGCTATTTATCTAGGATAAAAGAATGATGTGACTTGCAATAAAAAAGGTAAATGTGTTTAATTAATTAAAAGAAAGCGTCTAAAATACAAACTAAAAAAATCACTTTAATCAACATTCTTAATAATACATTGATATAAATGTCAGGGAAATATACACATTTGCTGCGATGCTGTCGGTAGGGGCACTGGGTGTCTACTCACGGTTCCAGGNGATACCAGGGGGTGGCGGGTACAGCAAAGCCTGGCCATGAGATAAACTGGAACTGGCCAGAGCACACCGCAACACACATTTTTTTCCTTACAGGTGTGGGGAACATTTTCACAAGGTAAAACATGCAAAAGGCTATAAAGTGGGAATGGTGTGTCTAGGTTCAAACTTATGGTCCTGAAAATACACATTCAACTGATACCTGATTTTCAGAGTGCCAAAGCATATAGACTTGTTAGCACTTGAAATTAACATTCCTCAGGTGCTTCAGCATTCCCAGTATAGGTTCTATTTTTATGTGCCAGAATAGCTTTACATCTCCCAATCAAAACCTAGAAAGCAATTTTTACTCCAATTTAGTCCACTGTACACCAATATTAGGCAACCAGCACCACAGAGAGCTCAAAAGTGGCTGTCATTTCCTTTAAAAACCCAGCCACAGGAGGAGAAAACTAAGGAGGTAACCCTCTTATAGTAACTTTATCTATGCTGTAGCCAAGGTATAAATCTGGACATGACTGTGAAAACATTCAAAAGACCACTTTAGTGGGATAAGGATGGAAAGTAAGGACTTAAAATTTAACATCTATTTAAGGAATAATTATTTTCTTGCGTTATGGCTCATTCTTTAAAATAAATAAATGTTCTCTAGAAATGGATTGGAGTCCAGGTATCCCTAACCTGGAGAAAATGCCTTAAGGTTTAGAGAGAGTTCAGCCACACTTTTTCTTGCTCTCTGAATCACCAATTCAACCCAGAGGAGCTCAAGCTGCTCCTGTCTAGCTTACTATTTGGTGCTTAAATTCCCCTCCTGGTTGCAGGATGCATAGCGCTGACACCCCTTACAGTGCTGAAGCTGTACTATCTGCATCCATATCTCTCATTGTAAGCATTTGAATTATCAGAATTAACTGCAGTAAGATTCTTCATCTGGCTGTAGATTTTAATTAAAAATTCTAGACTGACTGACTGTATTGTCTTGCTAAGATAATTTTTTACATAATGGGAATTCCAAATGAGTTGTTGCCTCCCAGCCCATCTGTGAATCATAAAGTGATTTAGGTAGGAACCAGGTGCTACTTTCGAACATATGTTAGAGCTTAGAGCTTAGATTTAAGCATATTACAAACTTTATCTTCCAAACCAAAGGTGTCCAGATTTTCATGACACCATCTCAGGTGAAAAGGATCAGTCTAAGACATAAATAATTTAAATTCTGAGTATCAGGTTAGGGAGAATTAGGCAGTCTGAGTGTCAACCTGCATGATAAAGGACATTTTTTAAAGCTTAAAATTTCATCACCCAAGAGAAATACTTTTCCTTTTGAACCACATTCAGGATTCTCTTTTCAAAATTTTATATCTGGCAACAGCAAAAATAAAAAATAAATAAATACTTTCTTACTGATTAATTCCTAAATCAATTGCATATTTCCCTAATCAGCTACACATTTAATGAAAGATGTGAGAATGGCAATGAGAGTTTCGATGGTAGTAAAAAATCTGCAATCCTCCTCACCAGTGAACTTTAAAACCAGAACAAATTGTGTTCAGCTCTTTCCCCACCATGTGAGTAAAAAAGGAAAAAATAGTAAAGAAGAGTCTATGTTAATTTGTGAATCACCACACATATCCCACTTGTGAGTGGGTGTTGGTTAAGTCTAGAAAGAGCTCCAGTTTAGCCCTGATCCATCCCCATGCTTGGGAGGCTACTTTCAGTTATATTACTTTGCTTATTGTGTTTAAAATTGATTTCATGGAGGGCTCAGTACATTCCTTCTTCTAAAAAAGATTAACCTTCTTCATTAGAGGTGACACAATACATAATTATTGACAATACTTTAACTGTAGCATTATGATATTTATGTGACAACATTTCATACAAAGGAGGCATAATACAATCTATATAAATGACCAGACAATGTTTCTTTTCTATAGCAAACTGCAGCTCACTCTCATGACAGAGCAAATGAATATACAAATGAAGGGTTTGTTTCCCAGGGACTGTACAATAAATACTTCCCTGGGAATGTTAAGTGTCAACTGTTAAGTGTCAACAAACACACATTTTCTATAAAATTATTGCTTCATTTTTATGGAAGACAAATCCTCCTCTACGTTTTTCTAAAATTGTCACAGTGTGTCTGCTTGCTTGCTTTTTTGATGCTATTTTATCTTGCATATAACTACATTTGTGAAGGATGCAAATGATATTAATAAAAGCTTATAAGGCTTCACTATAACTGTGTAAGCTTACAGCACATTTTTTCTCTGTCTCTTCTTCTCTATACACATGCCACACACATACATGTATATACAAGGATAAAGATGTTATAAATTGAAGATAAAAGCAAGATATAAGCATGTATAAACAGGGTACCGGTGACAATTCCTAGAAGCCCTGGTTGTATCTATATAGATGTGCCATAAAGCTGTGAGCCTGCTTTCAGGTTTCAAGTGCATTAAATTTATGTCCACACTGTGTATCTTACTGTCAAAAGGGTAGATGTTTTTATATTGACCACAATAACTTTGTGTCAGGTTGAATGCACCATGGTACACCTCCCCAGTTAAGTCAACTTTGTCTCTACCATGAAGTGACCAAAAAAAAAAAAAAAATTTGCACGTCTATGAAATTGCATTATCTTTTGCAACCCCTCCAAAAAGAAAGCAAAATAATTTTTAACTATGGTCACACAAGGTACAACATTTTCTTTTTTGTGGTTGTTATGCTAAATAATTTTTATTATGTTCTTGGATATGATTGGTAATATCTCAGTCAAGGAGAATATGTTGTCTTTCTAGGAGACTGTTGGAAAGTTTACGAATACAGAAAGGTCCAGTTTTGCCTGGCTATTGTCAGCAGGTGTACTTGCCAATGAAACAAGAATGAGTAATGAGTTGCCATTTACATGTCATAGGTTTGGACATGTGTCCAAAGAGAGGTTTTAGGAAAGGGATAGTTTTTGCATTGTTAAGACTGAGCAAAGATGATGGAGACTAATGGCAAAATAATTTGTTTATTAAAATTTGGCTTCTAAAAATTATATGCAAGCAAATAATTGAGTGGGAGATGTTTCTGGTCTGGTCTGGCTCTTGGCACCTTTTTACCTACATATGGTATGATTAGCGAAAAAGGACTGTCTGCCAGTATTCCTGAGGAGCTTGAAGTGAGTTTGAGGCTTTTGTGTTTGGACACAGATCATATACAGGTCTTTCAGATGAGTTGTTTTCTCCAGGCAAAATGCTGAAATGGATAGAGATAACCAGGAACTCATTACACGAGTACACTAGTAATAGTAATAGGAAATATCTTGCAAAGCAGATTCTCTTCCCCTCTGCCCATTCCCCCTAATATTCATTAGAATCACAGAATCATAGCATAGTTTGGGCTGGAGGGGACCTTAAAAATCATCTGGTTCCAATCCCCCTTCAAGGGACCAGTTTGCTCAAAGTCCCTTCCAGCCAGGTCTCGAACACTTCAAGGACGGGGCATCCACAACTTCTTTGGGCAACCTGTTCCAGTGTCTCACCACACTCACAGTAAAAAATTTCTTCCTAATATCTAATCTCAATTTACCCTCTTCCAGTTTAAAGCTGGTCCACCATGTCCTATCACTATGTGCCCCCTCTGGCTTGCTTTTAGGCCCTCTTTAAGTACTGAAAGGCTGCTATAAGGTCTCCCTGGAGTCTTCTTTTCTCCTGGCTGAACAATCCCAACTCTTTTGGCCTATTTTCACAAGAGAGTTGCTCCAACTCTGCTATCATCTTTGTGAATTCATTCATTCATTCATTCATTCATTCATTCATTCATTCATTCATTCAACTTTCTATTCTCTGGATCTACCAGGAAGATGATGTGCAACCTGCCCCCATGTTTTTATTCAGATTTTAATTATCATGAGCCTCATCTTTATGTAGTTCAGTAAAGGCATATGCAGGGTCCTACACATGGGGAGGAATAATCCAAAATACTAGTACAGGATGGGGGCTGAGCCCCTGGAAAACAGCTCTGCAGAGCAGGACCTGGAGGTTCTGATGGACAAGTCTTCCATGAACCAGCAGTGTGTCCTCGTGGCCAAGAAGGTCAATGATACCCTAAGATGTGTCAGGAAGAATACTGCCAGCAGGTCAAGGGAAGTGATCCTGCTCCTCTACTCAGCCCCAGTGAGGCTGTGTCTGGAGTGTTGTGTCCAGTTCTAGCCTCTCCAGTACAGGAGAGACGTGGTGCTCTAGAAGACAGTCCAGCAAAGGGCTGCAAAGATGATTAAGGGACAGGAGCATCTCTCTTCTGAGGAAAAGCTGAAGGAGCTGGGCCTGCTCAGCCCCGAGAAGAAATGGTTGAATGGGGACCTTATTGCTGTCTACAAGTATCTGAAGGGAGGGTGCCAAGAGGATGGACCCAGGCTCTTTTTGGTAACGCCAAGCAACAGAATGAAAGGCAGCAGGCAGAAACAGGAACAGAGTAAGTTCCAGCTGATTATTAGGAAGAACTTCTTTGCTGTAAGGGTGATTGAGCACTGAAACAGGCTGCCCTTCTCAGGAAATATTCAAAATACTCCTGGACACAATCCTGGGCAACCTGCTCTGGGTGAACCTGCTTGAGCATGGGCATAGGACTATATCGTCTCCAGAGATCCCTTCCAACACCAAACATTCTGTGATTTTACAATTTAATCTTGACTGACAGGTACTTATGTGATAGAAGTGACTACTTGTTCTGGGTTGGTAACAGTGGAGAATGAAGTATAAAGTACGGTTTAACTAAATTTTCAGGTGAGTGGATTTATGTTTACCTCCAAACATTTTAAGATACTTTTTAACATACAATATTCTTTTTCTAATGAGATTCAAAAATAGAAAATATATCCATGACTTTGGAACATAAAGAATCATTTCAAAACCTACTGACTTTAGTAAGTTTTAAGCCAAAAATGTCAATGAAACAATGGGAGAACACTAGTGAATAAAGCTCATTCAGAGTTGGGTGAGGAAATTCTGTTCTAACAGTGAAAGATATTTTTCATGTCAAGATCATTCACTTTTTTCCACATATATATTGGCAAACAGAAGCAGAATAAAAGATATTTATACACATTACCAAGTGTTGTCCATCTATCAAACACCATTGAAATGCAGGAATTCTAACAATGCTTTTACAGATAAAAGCCTAGGAATGGTGTACTACAACACTGAAATGTTAATCTGAAGTTGTTTTCAATATACCAGACTATGGGTTTGATATAGAATCAGGCTCACAGGGGAAATAAAGACTTGAAAAATAGATTACAAGTATTACTACTATTCTACAGGAAACGATAAACAAAGTAATATTTTATAACTGTCTTCATGCCCTATCTTTGAACAACCATAGTACACGTACCTCCAGCATGTAGCTGTGTTGTTACATCATTTTGTGATGCTTTACTTGTAGGAATAGCAAGCTGGGATGTCAGAAACTAGAATTTTCAATGCAGTCACATCAGCAGCAGAGTTACGCTTTCTGATTGTGTACAGAGGGGTAGGTAATTTAACAAATCAAAGACCTGTGTAGGAAATGTTTGCACACATAGCACTATTTGAACCAAAAAAAAAAAAGAATTATGTGATGATTTTCTGACATCAGGACCTAGTAGGTCCTAATTTGATGAGCAATTTGAAGGAAAAGGAAGTTTTAAAAGGCCTACCTCATAGTTGCTCAAAAATAAAATCTCTTTTGTAAAAGAGGTACAGTAAACTAGTGCTTTCTTAACTTTTTTTTCTTGTGGAAACAGTTATTGTGTGAACTGTTTGTAATTTTCATTATCTAAATAACGATCTATAAACAAGGGGTTTTTTTAAAAAAAATTGTGATTTTTTTAACATATGCACATATTTGTGTTGCTATCAGCACATTGTATTTCTTCCTAATTTGATATGTCAGTGGTTTATGTAGTGTATTGGGTTTCCGTGGACAAGATTTGGTAGCAGGGGACAGCTACAGAGGTGGCTTCTGTGAGAGGCTGCCAGAAACTTCCCCATGTCCAGCAGAGCCAAGGCCAGTTGGCTCCAGGATGGACCCACTGCTGGCCAAGGCTGGGCCAATCAGAAATGGTAAAAATGCGTCTGTGATATCATATTTCAGAAGAAGTTAAAAAGATTATTGTGCAGATCTAACTGCAGCCAGGGAAGAGCAGAGTGAGAACATGTGAGAGGAACTACCCTGCAGACACCAAGGTCAGTGGAAAAGGAGGAGAAGGAGATACTGCAGGTGCTGGAGCTGAGATTCCCCTGCAAGCCATGGTGCAGATCATGGTGAGGCAGCTGTGCCCCTGCAGCCCATGAAGAACAACAGGGATGCAGGGGTTCACGTGCAGCATGTGGAAGAGACTCATGCCAGAACAGGTGGATGTCTGAGAGGAGACTGTGAACCCATGGGGGCAAGTATAGGTTATAAAATGAAACAAGTTATCACAAATATTTATCATCCCAGAAAACCTAATGTTCTTAAGAAGTCTTTGGTGCCTTCCTTACTTAAAAGTATGAGTTATTCTTTTCATTGTTATATTATTGTATTTTTAAATACAATCACCATGAAGCCAATGTATTACAGGTTATAAATCTGAAGATTAAATGCTCCTACCCAAAAAGTTGAATGATTAATATTAAATGATTTCAATGTTCTATGATGGAATACCATTTCACTCGTATTTCTGTAATCCTATCACAGTAAAAAAGCAGAAGCAGTTTCTTCTGTCCTCTTATATGTTTGGTAAAACCTGAATTTGTCAGATATAAGATAACACTAATTTTAGTGAGCTCTCTGATGGAGAGTATTATTAGAAATAGTGTTTTTGTTCCTGCACATACCTTTAAAAAAACAGATAATGGTGAATGTTATTTAGCTATTCAGATTCCTTTATTGTTCATTTGGTATATTATTGTTCTACAGATTTTATGTATGAGGTTAATTTGTTATGAATACTGGAGAGCCTTGAGCAGATTCAGTTGGGGTTGTGCACTTTCACAGAAGTGCCCGTGTTTGCATAGGGGCTGGACCGCCAACATTTTGAATCAGGATATGTGAGAACATTGCTTATTCATTTTCAACAAAGATATTAAGAAAAAGTTTCCTTATTCAGCAACATTAAAATTGAATGTCATGTTGTACTCATGATATTATTGGACATCAAGTATTCTGGTAAACAGCTGGCATAATCCTGGATTGCACATCTGGTAGGTGTGGATGGAAACTCATTAGAATAAGTCTTCCATAAATAATGTGCCAAAGCTTTGATATAACAAGCGCTTACGCCTGATGGCAGCCATTTACTGTTTGCCAGTTCAAATGTGCTTCCAGTGTTGGAATTCATCCACAGTGGTACTTGAAATATTGAGAATGAGCTCACTAGATTTCGGAAGTGAAAGTTGAAGAACTCACTCCTGTGAGCTATAGCAGCTCGAGGTGAGTGAACAGAAGCACTTTACTTAGCAGCTGAAATTTTTGCCTGCATATTTTCACTTTTAGCCAGCTTAGCACTATTGTAGGGCAATTAATTATGAGACATATAATTCTAGAGAAGTGACCTTGAGTAGAGACATCCCCTTAGAGAAAAGCCTAAACAACAAAGGATGGACTTAAGTATTATCACAGAACAATAGAAGATAGATCTGGAAAGAACCTTGAGGAGTCACCTACACTATCTTTCTGCTCCAAATGTATTTACCCCATTCCCGATGGGTGCTCAGCTAATCTGTTCATTAATCATTTATCATTACTCCCAGCCCAACATCATCAACAGAAAGTAGTATACATAGCTCCCTTGTGTCCCTTACCCCAGATGTAGGGAAATATTTGATATTTCTTCTCTTGATAGAGCATGTAAGCAAATGATTATTATCCTTTCTGTTTGCAGATGCAAGAGAAGTGTTGAGCTGAAGTGCTGACAAGAGATTGAAATATTTAAATCTTCCCATGATTCCAGAGAAAAAGGAATACAGAATAACAAATCAGATATTTTTATTTGTGATTCAGAGCTTAGCCTCATCTGAACACTGCTCGAAAGGAAGCCTCCTTCCCTCCAGACATTTCATTATAATATATTCTTATTGTTTTAATTTTATTTAAAAAATGCTGCCTTTTCTGTAAAAAAAACAAATATTCTCTTATACTGCCACATATATATAAAAATTGATTCCCAAGTGCTATTATGATCTCTTATATTTGCCCTGACAATCACAAAAGGCTTATAGAAGTTAGTACTTGGCTGTCAGTATAGATATAGTAAAGAAAAAAAAGGTGAACTGAAATGCATAACCAATACAGAAAAGACTTTTCATATCCCTGGATAATATTTTCAGAGTCCTGTAGGTTGTTTAGCAACATAAACAAAGAGATTTATGCTCATAGGTCATTTGGGCACTTCCAAAAATTTAATTTCACAGAAAAATCTTGAGAGAAAAATTTTGGCTTTCAAATTAAATACTCAAATTAGATTTTAGCTGAATCATAATCAATGATCAAGACCTTACCCAACTAATTTCTCTTGCTAAATAGATTGCACATTATCTATTTCTCTACAGAGTAATTTCTTTTTATGCTTTTATGCCCCATTGAACCACAGTTGATCAGAATATCCTCACCTGTGCAAGTGGACTGTAAAACACTAAAATTTCAGCCTTCATGACACTTTAAAAATAGATATGAGTAGCTCAAAATTTTTTTTGCTTCTTGTTGTTGTATTTTTGTTGTTGTTGATACAGATTTTGTATCTATTTTCTTCTTAAATTTCTCACTTTTTTATCACAGTCCTTATCAGTATTACCTGAGTTCAGAACTGACATAAAAGACAAACACTCATTTAACAAGATGAGGGCGGCAAAAAACTTGTTCACCAACACAGAACAAATTTTACTCATTGCTAATAATTGCTTTTTATTAAATTTGACAAGATTGATGAATCAACTGAATTTTACTGGGACATAATAAAATTAATAGCGGAGCAGAGGAAAGAATGTGTGTCCTAGAACACAGGTGAAAGCCAGAGCTGTGTGATATAGTAAGCTTCTAATAAGACTTATCTATAAGCCAGTTGAGAGGAATGGGACAATGTTCATCTCTTGACTTATATCATCAGTTATTAACTGTCTTTTAAGAGCATTTGGATTTCTTGTCATGGTGACAAGTTTCCATGTTATTATCTCCCCTGTTCACTGTATATTAGAACAATAGAGAGGGAAGAAAAAAGTAAGGTGTTTTTGAATTAATGGTGTTAATTTCTCAGTCTTCCTCCACTTAAAACTCAGTTGAAAAGGAAATACTCTTCTACGCTCTTCTAAAGTAAGGTTCCAGGCTCAGAGAGGCAGTGTGGAATTATAGGTTCACATATGTGCTTGCCAACGTATCAGTAGCCTCTAGTTCCTTCCAATAAATATTCTCATTTACAACTAGTCATAGTTTCCCTCTAATACAGTGTTGTCATTTAACATTCTACAGTTCAAAAATAAGACCTATACTGCAGAGCTGCAATTTAAGACTATTGCAAGCGTTCAACATCAGCCTGAAGATACTGCCTGTGAAATGAATAGCACAACTTCAACTGATTTCCAGCAAACCACGGTTAGGCCAATGCCAAAATGGACTTCAGAGAAACCGGGCCATCATGCCTTGTCTTCATCTTTTTGAATCCTCTGCATGATTGTGCTACTCTGCCAATGGGCCATCAAAGACTCCCCAAAATATCTTATGACTCATAGGATTACCTCGTTCCATTGTGGAACTCCCTACCCTGGAGCAAGTACTGAACATTCCTACCTGGACTTTGTGCATATATAACCTGGGGGTTTGGGGACTTGGACAACCACCACCACTGGATATCCAGAGGGGAACCCAAATTTCCACAGGACCACTGCTTTCAACAAGACCACAAACTTCAACAGAAGCTGAAGAATTTCTGCAGAACCACCACTTCAACAAGCACTGCAACCACTATTTAATCAGACTGCAACCACCGCTTAATCAGACTGTAACCACTATCGCTGACCAACAAGGGCCAGGTTGTAGTCTGTCTTTGTTGGTTTAAGCCAGTGTTTCTGTACTATTGTCTTTATTGTAATTTTCCTAATAAATTGTAACTCCAACTTGAAATCTCTCACAAGGTATTTGTGGTGTTAATTTCCCCCTGCTGGTTTACCTTCAGACCAGTACAGGCAAGCCAGCTGTAGTTAAAACTGTAATCTGATGTTGAATGTACATCTGTACTGGGAGAGTAGTGCAACAATAAGGAGAGCCAACACCTAGCACTTGGCAAAATATAAACCCCCCCTCAAACTTGCTTGTATTTTTTTGACTTTATTGTTACGGACAATAATTGTCCATAAACTTCAGATAAAAGGCACTATGTATCAGCAAAGAGTTGCAGGATTTTCTGATTTGGTTTTGGTTTGAGGAAGTCAAAACTCAGTTTTATTCTATTACATCTACTGAAATAAAATGCACAAACATATTTTTGAAAAGACCCAAGAAAAATATGTTCATCCAGTTCAAGCTGATACTCACAATAAAAGAAAAGAATGATCAATTTCTATATGCAAATCTCAGTCTTTTTTTAGATTTTCTTTTTCTTGAACACATATTTAAGTGAATAAGAGGTTAATAAAAACTAGATCAGAGGGTACACAAGATTATCTAGCCTTACTCATTTATAGGACCTAAAATTTCACCAAGTACTGAAGCCAACAGTCCTTGTTTGACTAAAACTGGTGTCATATTTAGGAAAAACAGAGCTTTCAGAAAAGCATCCTGTCTTGATTTGAAGATGTTGAGAGACAGAGAATTAATTTCTTTGCTGGGCAGTTCCATTCATTAATCAGGACCACTTGTTTTTAAAAAATGCTCTATTGCTAATCTGAAATCTTCTGGCTTCTTTTTGCAGCCATAAATCTTGTTATGGCTTTCTTTAATAGATTTTAAAATCCTCAGTACACTTTATCTTCCATCTAGGATGGCAATGGTAAGTTTAAAATCCATTTTAAAAAAAAGTGAACACATGAAAACCTTTACATCTCTTACTGTAAGATTTTTTTTCTATCTTGCAAATAATTTCTATGGATTTAGCTACTTCATCTCCAACTCTTAACCTCCTGTCAAGGCTGTGAATACTGAAACTTCACACAGTTTTCTAATATCAGCCTTACCAAAGTCGTATGTGGCTATTGACCCTTAGGGAACTGAATTTTCTATTTATATTTTTATATCAGTAAAAAAAATCCTCTAAAATTATTAGTCCATTCACCAGTTTAGTGTTTTGGCATTATGCAACACAAAACTCAAACCCCTAAGAAATTTTCTAAGCAAATAAGTAGAAACCATCAAAATAGTCACAAAATTCCACCTTACTAGTTACCAGAAATCTGTTTAGAAGCATAGCTTAGTCCCTACAGATTTTGTGAGGCAGAGCAAGTCCTTTAAGGAGAGGCTAGGCTCATGACTCCACGGCTGCCACAACTGCTTGGTTCAGATACGCCTGCCCTGAGTTTGCATTAGCTTCCAGAAGAACAAACAGAGAAATCATCTGGGTTCAGTTTCCTACTTTTCTCAAAAATGTAGCTTCCTAGTCAGAGGGGTGAGGACAAAGATTAAAAAAAAAAAACCCAGGGAATTTAGCTTTGACTGGAATTGAGTATATATTTTTCTTGGAATAATTTAAGCAACACAATCATATTTTAGATGTTTTTCATTGTACCTAAAATATGAGAAGAGGATGAATAACCCAACAGATTTCATGACTGAGGGTCTTAGACCTAAACACTGACATTTCTTCCTAGGTCAGAGGAAAGATTTCCTTTGAAGGTCTGACAGAGATGCTGAAACCTGCCTGAGAAGACAATTTCAGGAAATTAACATTAGACTCTATTTAAAAAAAATATTCATTTCTTTTCAACCCCAGTATTGCTACTATTAAGGTACATACCTCTGTAGTCAATAGTTTGGGCTTCAACCAGCCTTGACTGGATTTTATCAGGTGAAAAAGATAGAAGCTCTTTGTCATGTTTTAAAAATTCTATAAGGACTGAGTCCATTTAATTAAATGGAAGGAAAAAAGCAACTCTTTAACCTCTTCTCTCCCTGTCAAGTCCTGTTACAAGTCTATGGTGAGGCACTAATGACATAATACACAGCCATGAGCCTGCTGCAATAAACCAGACACATCATTTCAGTGTGGAAAAGTATAGCATCTCTCTTCTTAACATCAGCTCTGTTTCTTGTTTCATCACAGGAAAAAATCTCCTCTACTAAAAAACTGCTGTAAGACTTGAAAATAACTGACTTCAAACTGAGAGAAGCTTAGCACAGCTATTAGTGGCAGGCTCCCTTTTGACTCACTTGGTAAACCTGCTTTCTATACACCCCCAGGGTTCTGGTTCAAGGACTGGTTGAGTGCACACACAGCAAGTTCACTTACCGGATTTAATCTGTCAGATGCAAACAGCTGTCATATCCATCTGTGTGACATGCTGAAAGGGTGGAGAGATCAAAACCTGAGATTTCCTGTGAGTTTCCAGGATTAGCAGTCCCTGAAGCACCAGAGATCTAAGTGAAAAAATCTGTGAGCACAGGGTGAATCCAGGTAATTTGGCAGGTCTGAGATAGGTGTATGGCAGGAAATATTACAGGGCAAGAGTGACATTTACACTTTTCTCTCAAAAGTGAGTGTCAAAAATGTTCATTTTCCCATTGTGCTTTCTGTTCACCTTTAGCAACTGGCCAGGCAGTTGTCCCGGTGTCACTGCTGTTGTGCTGCGCCATCTGTAGGAATGCTCCTTGGCAGCATTCCTTTGACCATCTTTGATATTTTTGTTATAAAGCATACCCAGTCTGTCTCTACTGTTGCTAAGCACATTCATGTAGGACTAAGACCTAGCCTTTACCTCCTTTCCCTCATATCTGACTCCTGAGCTTTCAGCCCATCTTGTCAATATCTCAGCTTGACTGAGTTGCTACCTTAGAATTTTTACCGCAAGGAAGAAGGTATACATTGACATTCATTAAGAATTTGCATTCAGATGGACAAATGTTTGTTTAATTTTCCTGTCTTCAGATATGGTTGGTTTACTGCAGAAAGCTTAAAAAAGTGAGTCATAGAACTTTTTTTTTTAAGCTATTGAAGACCTCAAGTCTGAAAAGAAGTAATAACACTAAAGAAAGAGTTCCTAATAACTAAAGATACAATGCTAGTTAAATTTATGTTTGGAGAGAAAGATCAACACAGTTTGTTTGTAGAGCTGAGTTGAAGTTTCTTTGCAACTACTGAAGACATTTCAATTACAGTCATTGCAAAAAAGGGGAAAATACATGTAGCCTGTCTCATTTGAGAAAGTTGCCACATATGCTCATGGAAAGGAAAAATAAATTGGAAGAATTTACTTCATATTTGAAAACAAAATGTTTTAAAGAGGTAACCCTTCTTTAATACATCTAAGACACTACTAGACATCACATTATGAATACAAACCCAAGCATATCATTCTTTGTAAAGGCAAGAAGCATACTTGAACTCAACTGCAGGCCAATAAGTTAAAAAAAAAAAAAAGAAAAAGGCCTCTAAGCAAGGTCAAATGTTTCAACGGAGTAACTTCTAATAAATCAAAGCCATAATGTTTTAATCTTCAAGTATGCACTGTTAGTTATTTGCAATCTTAATCAGTCTTTATCTTAAAGAACTTCTGAAAGTTTTGAACAATGACACAAAATTAGGGCTATCATGAGCAGTTCCCCAGAGTTTTGAGTTTTGTTCAGAAAGTCCTTCAAAACTTGCAAACTAATTAGAGTTCCTAAGGCAGCAGCATTCTTTTGTGGCTAGTAATTGGAATGTCAGTCACAAAAAGCAAGGGTATTATGTTATAAGCATAATCAAGTTAGCTTTAAAGAGAGTAGGGCAGGCATCTCTAAAGATTTAACCATGGCATTAAAGATGTTATAGTGAGCTTACAGTCATGATTTATGGGCAGTTTTGAAGCCCACACTCATCTTTGTGTTGATGTGGCTTCTAATGCTTTAAGCAGTTTTAAACTAGTGAGTGAATATGGACTTGATCTTACTGTGGCTAACACTTCAGACCTAGACTTGAATTATTCTCTTTGGTCTACTACTGGGATTTGAGAAATAACTTCTTTTCTCTATGATTCTCCATGCCTCTCTAGTCTAGAACCAATAGTAGCCCCTGTAAAATTGCTTTAAATGTTATGGATATAAACTATGATAGAATATTCTCTGAACAACTGAGGGAAAAATAAGATTTTGTAGCACAAGGAACGAATACAACTGGGTCTGGCCTATATTCAGTGCAAAAATTTCAACCAGTCACTGGTTAGCACCCTATCTGCTCTACCTTTTTGCTTTAATCAGGCCTTGTTGAGAATAACATAAAGTGCTCTGTAAGTATTCGAGGCATTTTAGACAGTTTAATTTCTCCAGTGTATAGAAAGCGTCAGATGCATAAAGCAATCCCATCTCAGCTGAAAGATATTAAGAGGGATTATGAAAAGCCTATATGACTACAACGAGTTCTGAATCAGTCCTGTTAAACAATGTTAATAAAACATTAGGTCATATGTAACCTGTGCTTTCTCTATATCTATGTTACAGCTTTGAAAAGGAGTCACAAAAAGCAAATAGAGTACTTGTCAAGCAAGAATCTTACTCATTTTCATTGGCTTGATAGCCAAGATTTGCTTCTCTTCTCTCATCTACCCTCAACCAATATAAATAAAAGGACAGACTAATATTTACGTTCCTCAAACAATCAAACAGACCAAACAAAACCTCCCAACCACCCTTGTGCAGTCATTTTATAGAGCACAGCAGATGTCCTAAACAGCTGACAAGACAGGAAAATGTTAACACTAAGACTGTAACAAGTCCAGTAGAGTTTTGCTGGTCACAGGCTGTTCAGCAAGCGAGTTCAGGGAGTTAACAACAAAACTGCTGCATATATTTAAACCTTGTGCTGTAGGTCATGTAAACATTCCTTTCATGGAAACTGTGCTGGGAATGTAGAAACTCTCTGACCCTGCTGTGTCTTCCCTATAAGGTTTATCATAATGCTGTGACATAACAACATACTGTATCTGTCAAAAAGATGGCATCTTGCTGTTTAAGAAAACCAAGCTTGTGTTTATCAGTGGAATCTGGAGAAAAGCAATAACAGAGTCTTGTGCCATTGGAAACATTTCCATTGATCTTGACATTTTTTAAAACAAATTGTCATTTGAAAGTGAATGTAAACTGTTAGATGGTAACAGTTCTTTTCTAACAGTAATAAAAGAGGTATGGAATTGAATAGGCATGCATGGTCTTGAGGAGCTTAAGTCTCAAACTTCTCAGATGGAATACTAGTGCTTCCACAGATATTCAGGAAAAGAAATGGCAATGTTTAATTGAATGTATAATTTCTTTGCCTTTTTCATATTATTCAGAGGCAGAGAATTTGGAGATTCTACTACAGCATTCCAGTAATTTCATGACAGTCCTAAAACGATATGTCATTGTCAGACACTTCATCTGTCACTTTCACTCTTGCCTGTAGACAGCAGTAGCCTTCTGGGAGATTTCATGGTGACTTTTTTTCCAGGCTGCAGCAGGTATGAAGTCACCACAACTCTATTAGCTCCACTGTGGCAATGAAAGAACATTATTATAATGGAATTGGATGTCTACTCATTACTAGGGAAGTGACTTGCTCCAGGACTTGCCCTTTTTCTATGTAAGGCCGCACTTTCCTGCCAGCTCTTTTTCAGAAGAGGCCTCAAAAATGAAGACATCAAACACTCAGCTGGAATCCAACTGCATTCCATCCTGCCATCCTCACAGACTGGACCTGAAAAGCCTGTCTTCTCTTATTTCAGTCTTGACAAAAGCAGGACAATGGGTGGCTATTGGTAAAGTCTTTTCCTGGCAGTTAAGAGCCAAAAGCATTATCCCAGGAATCTCCATTCACATGAAGATAATGCACAGTCACTCTCTCCCTGTTTAGATTACAGCTCAGCCTATCTCAGACCACCTCTTATTTTCTTTCTCATTTTGTAATCCTTAGCTTTACATACTGAGCTATCCAACAACTGAACAAACTAATTAGGAAAATAATTGTGGTAAGTCTAAGAGTATCGAAGCCTTAGAAAAAGATGTTTTGCCTTTTCCCCCTCAGCCCCTAAGCTATATAGGTGGGAAGGAACTTCCAAACAGACATAAGACCACTGAATGAGCTTCTGGAGCCTGGAAGGGGTCAATGTATTCTGTGGAGAATCATCTATCCTTCAAGGGTAAATGGAGTTGATCGCAAATCTTCTAAACTCTCAGCCTCTAAATGGGCTTTCTTGCATACAAGTCTTCATTTACACAAGATTATTACTATTAAAAAAATCCTTCTGTATTGTTTAAGAAGTTCAGTTCCTAATGTTTCTTGGTTTGTGGTTGGGGGTTTTTTGTTTTGGTTTGGGTTTTTTTCTTATTTTCTTTAATAAGAATAAATAAAATGTTAGGAGCTTCAGAAGCAAACTTTTCTTTTATGACACGCTCTAAAAGGGTGAAAAAGAAGGCATGGCTATGACTAAGGAAACATTACTTGAGGAAAATCTTTCTTCTTTAGCAAAAATGCAAATTACGTGGAGTGTACATGAAAGAGAATCCTTATTTAGATATATCTTCATATCTTTAAATCAAATATTTCAGCTAACAATGTTTTTCCTTTCCTGATTCCTCTTCTACTCCCAGTCCCTATCCTGTCACCAACAACAGCAATGAACAAGTGCTAAAAGGCTTCAAGTTTCATTTTGTGTAACAGTTTGGATCTCACTCCAAGAAACAAATCCCGTAAAGATTTATTTCCTTCATCTACTCTAGTCCCTGGGTTTCCATGCCTTATACATTGCTTTGACAGGCTTCTCTTTGACTGCCACATGGATTGGAAGTCCTGTCCTCTTATTCAAAGCTGAAATGATCCAGGACCTACAATTTTCCAAAAGTGTCCTCAGGATTCAATAGCTGCTGAAACAATTAACTTTCTGAAAGGTTACTCAGTGTCCTCTGTGATCCTAACTCCACCAATCTGCCAGACCCATCCAGAGAGTTATTCTTATACACCCTTGTACTTGGCTATGTACATATATATTTGCCAGAGACACTTGATTCAGATCACTGCTCAGTGCAGACAAAACATTATAGTTACAACCTACCTAGGCAGCTACGCAGACTTAGTTCAAAACCTGTGAAACTTATCTAACAGCACTGTTAGAAATTAACTTTGTTTCACCATTTGCCTCTCAAAACCCAAACTCTGTAGGAACACATTTCCTATTTAGTAAGTATATTATCATTCTGTTTATTTATGTTAAGATAGAGAAGATTGAAGGAGTGGCTTTTCTTTTCCATGGGAAGTTGTTCTAGTAAACTCTTTTTGAAGAATAATTACAGTAATTAACATGGCCAGCTTTGTTAAAGTCATATCTCTCTAGGAGAGGAGAGTTTTCTCTTTGGAGATTTTTGTCAGGACATGAGGATTACAGTTGTCAGGAGTGATGTACCTCTTGAAGAATAGCTATCCTGGATACAAACCATTTAATGTTTTAAAGGTATGAAAGGAAGGCAAGATCCAAAACAAGATTTAGGTCTCTATGTCTGTAAAACCAACACTTATCCTGTTCAGGGAATGTATTTTTGCCTCACAAATTGCTCAGGCACTTAAGATTCTGCTACAAATCGGACCCTGAAGCATTTGCCTCTTATCTGATGTGAGTACCTAGGTGTTCACCAGCTGCTTAAGCTGCCTAAGATATACAAGTGCTTCAGCCTTGTGCCCAACACAGGCTCTGGGCTAGCAGGACTAACACACTCCAGCAATACAAAATGCAGCAGCCATGGTCAAATTCACCAAAAGAACAAGTCCAGAGGAGGAAGCCCGATGTCAGTGTAAGAATTCTGTGCACCTGTCTAGTAGCTGACGTGATCCTCTGAGATGCAAGAATAACTCAATTCCTTCCTTGGCACATGGGGTTACAAATTCTCAACTTTCACTCTCAAAACAGTGCAAAAATGACATTAAAAAGAGTTACCAATATCCAATTTTATAGACATTCCAAGCTCAGCTTGTGTTTGACAGCTTTTTCACTTAAAGTTGCCCAGATGTGCTCCCTATAAGGGCCCTCAGACCCTGGGGGCTCCCCAGGGAACATCAGCCAGGACCTGGCCCACCACTCCAGACAGGAGCAAGGAAGCTGAGGGCACCAAAAGAGCCACAGCCACGGTCACCAGGCATCTACCTGGGATCAGGGTGGCCCGAGAATGGCCTGGACTGAGGGCCTGAAGATGGGACTGCCTCAGCTGAGCCCACAGCTGGGCAGGGAAGGGCCATGGGGAGGTGGAGACCAGCCCTGCTGTGGTATTTTGGGGGCAGGGGCTGACTGTCCAGGCTGGCTGAAGTGGGGTCCTGGGTCATGAGCAGGGTGGGACAGCCCTTGAGACAGGCTGGCATGGGACAGTCCCATTAGTGCCTTTGCCTCACCATACCTGCAGCACAGTGCATGTGCAGACAAGACGTGGCTTTTTCAGCTCAGGTTTTATTGGTGAAGGAATATTTCTGGCAAATCTGAGAGTTTTCCCATCTCTATTGTAAAAGTTCTGATTATGGGATGTAGAGCTATGTCCTCCCTGCTCTCTCCTGTGACCCTTCTTTCCTTGACGGAAGAGTTTTAGTTGGCAGTGTGCAGGGTATTGGCAAACTAGGTAGCATAGACTAAATTGTCCTTCTGCAGCTGGTTTCATATCCTTAGGCCAAGCAGCATGGAATATTGTAACTTCCCACTTTCACTGAGAGTTTTCTCTATATCTACCTATCAGACAGTTGTTGTGAGTCAGCCACTCCCTTCTTTTCTCATGCTGTTTTTCCTTAAGAAGTACATGTCGGCTGATTCTGCTCAGAGGCATGATTTAAGTGTCTGAGCTGAGAAGAGATCTGCATTTTCAGAAGGGATTTTCTGTTCCCCTTGGGTGTCTTATTGAAGACTACAGCTACAGAAGAGTCCAGAAAAGATGAAATTGTTAGATGTGGCTTTTTTTGTTTCTCCTGTTCATTTCTCTGCTTAATAAATCATCAGCTGCATATTTCACTCTTAAGTACCCAGCAACAATCCTACAGCATATAGGTATCTTGAAACCCTAACTGAGTGCTTATAATGTGAGGCTTTTAACTGTTATATAGCCAAGCACTTTTACACTGTCAATATTCAGGCCTGACAACAGATGTGTTATATTTTGCTGTTTGTGTAACTGTTCCTCCATTTTTATTGTAGACATATGTTTTCTGTTGACAGACAATAAGAAAAGAAAACTCATGTTGCTACTTGCTTATAGGCAAATTGGATTCATATTTCAAAATATTCTAGAATAAGCAAAATCCTCTCAAATTTAAAAAATAGAAAGGAAATCACCATAGAATACCATAGACTGTAAGTATGCCATTAAGAATAATACAAAAACAGAAAGGGAAAATATAGTTAAATAGGACTCAAAACTGGGATTCTAGATGCCATTCTAGGTGTCCATGAAATGGTTTGCTCTCTTAGGGTCCTAACTCTGCAATATATGTGGCTTACTGCACTAAAACAAATGTTCAACATTAGACTAATATTTTACAGCAGTTTTAGTTCTATCTTGGGAACCAAATCCCTGTAGCCCTGGCTGAATATTGAAAGACATTTTGCATTGATGTATGAATACCTGCAATTGCACCCTTTTATTTGGTACTTTTTCATCTTTGCAGTATGTTAGCCACAGTAATTAATAGACACTTTATGTGATCTAAATGGTTTTGGTTTTATCAGATTTATTTCAGTCAGAGACACAAGATATAAGCAAGGTAGAAAGTGAAACAGTAAGCTACCAAATATTTCCAATTGAGTTAATTTGTGCTGGTTAAAGCTGGTGCATTTTAAAAATGTCAGTAATTTGTAAATCAAGTTTTAAAATGTGAAAGAGAAATGTGAGAAAATATTGACAATTTTCTCATGTTCTACTTTTTTTCAGAGACACAAAAGATGAAAAGATTTGCAAGCAAAGTTTGAATTAATTGCAACTGATATCAGCCTTTTATGAATAAATGAAATATTTTGATTAATTTATGAAATTTAGCATAAGAAATGTCTGACAAGCAAAGCTGTGAGGGATTTATAATTGAATAACCTCAGAAATGATGGGTCTATCCTAAAGGCCACTGATGATTCTACTCTGTCTTTCAGCAGAGTTACAAAGAAATTAACTTGAGACCATTCACAAAGACATGCCAGTGACATTGTAAGCAAAGACACTGTTCCTTTCCACTTCAGTTCCTTGTACTGGAACTATTCAGGATTTATTTCACCTGGTCACATGAACTAGATAGGCAGAAAAGGATGAAAAACCCACAGCTTCCTACAACAGCCCTGAACAGTAGAAAGGTGTGTTGTTTCAACTAGAAATACCCTTCCTCCTTCAACATAATCTGGGAATGGTGGAATGCTTTATGGCATTGTATCCCCTTCATAGAGAAGGCAATCATCTGCTTCAGCAATGCTATTCAGATCCTAGAAGCAGCTGGAAATAAAAACCTGCAAATAACAACAGTCTGCTATAAAATATTTCTATAGAATTGAATATTCAGGAATATTTCTGTCCTCTTCTTTTCAGTGTATTTTTTTTATCCTTACTGTTGTTCATTTATCTACTTTTTTTCCCTGTTTATAGTTCTTCATTATATATCTCTCTTTTTTAAAAATGATTTTATTAGTTCTTAGTTTATTATCTATGAGTTTAGGACAGAAGAGACATTTGTATAATAATATTTACCATTATAAAGGACATAAATATGGAAAAAAAGCAAAACTTAAAAGCAAAGAAGTAGTAGAAGTTTTTAATTTTTTAAAATAAAAGTCAAGCTGCTGTTTTCTAATATAACCCATTACTCTAGATACGCTAAATCAAAGAAATAAGGTAATTTTACTTTTATTGAAATTACATGAACATTACAAAATTTTCATGTTAACGTCTTCTTAACTTTTAATATTTTTTAATGTTCTTTTAACATTATCTGAATTATGACTAACATCTGGATCTAAAGCCACCTAATGTAATAATCTAGAAAATGTATCAGACAAGATGCCGAAAGCTTCCTAAAAAAATTCCTTAATTAACCTACCTGTATATAGAAGTGTTATGGACATTTCCAAAGGCTCTCATGGATACAGTTCTGCCCCAGGCAAAGAAGCATTCAAAGCATTAAGGTAGAGCTGGGCTATCTTTTGCAATTTCCTGCTTGCCCTCCGTCAGATTATTGGCTACTAGGGTAAGCAAATTATCTGTTTTGTTCAGTGAAATCAAATAACAGCAGCAGAATGACTGGGTTACTGTCAAATGCATGAGTAAAAAAAGCTACCATATATACTTCCTTTTAAAAGAAAAGTTTCTTGATACATATATGCTTTTAGAAGGTGTTCACATGTCCTCATCATGTTAATCTGTGAAGACTTTACTATAAAGTGACATCTTTAAAGAGTGCCCTTGTTTGAACATAATAATTTTTTGTAGTTATGGTTATTAAGACCACAGTTATACTTAAATATGCACCTAAAATGAAAAAGACTGTAGGAAAAAAACGGATTTTTAAAATAAAGTATCTTAGGAAAAAATACAATATTTTCAGCAACAAATTGTATTAATAACAGAATATTAATAACAATCTAGTTGAAAAGTTTGCTTTTAATTTGTTTGCAATGGATTAGAAATCCATTTCCTCATATTTTTTTTTTAAATTAAACCCCTGAATTAATTTCAGAAAGGGAATGAATTTTAACAGCATTAACACTCAGAGTCCTAAAGTACCCCTGAGAAATATATACTTGTTTAAGCAGTCAGAACTAAAGTAGCATGAAAAATTAAAAGTAGACTTTTTCTATTCATTGCAATCCCTCTTGGAAAAGCGAACACAATACTGTCATCATTTGAAGATCTGTTTCAAATCCACATTACTGCATATTCTTCATGTTTGTATAGGTATTTTTAAAAGGTAGAAGTAACACCCTACAAGTCATTCCCTGAATGCCACATTGGGAAGAATGAACTTTACTTGACCATGGGACACGTTTTGCAAATAATTTCTGCAGTGCACTTTAGATGTAGTTTATCACTGTTTAATTGATTACAAAAATATGTGCTGCAGTTTGCAGAACTTTGTCATTTTCATAACATTTCTTGAAGCTCAGCCATCCTGTGATAAAAAAGCTGCCATGAGGCCAGAGGTGGCAGCAGCTCAATGTTCCCAACAGTTATTTGTGTAGCACACAGAAAACAAATGCGTATGCAGAATTATCTGCTTCATATACATTTACATTTAAATATACATTTACATTTAAATTTATATTTTCACCTTTAGATACCTTCCTGTGCAACAAAGAGAATTAGATACAACCATATTTTTCCATCAGTATTTGCTATCTAAATATTGGTGGAAATTCAGGTTGTAAGTGTTAGAAGAATTTTTTTAAATTTTTCTCTTTTTTGAGAGAAAACATTAACCACATACTTCCCAGGGATCTTACAGTGTCTTCTAAAATAATTCTGTTATTATGAGTAGAAATATCTGCTTGAAATTGTTTTCTAACAGTGAACAAAATGGCCTCAGATATTTAGCAATAAAGCCTTTCAGACTGTGCTTGCTCACACAGCATATTTCCTATCCAAGACACATTTCTCTCTAGTACTCATTTTCTCTACTTTGATTTGGAAAGAAAACCTTGAAAGGTGAATCTGCCTGACCTGAAGTCCCTTCCTCACCTTATAATTCCCAGTAACATGGAAACAATCCCTTTGCTAAAGTTCGGCAAACCAGGTGCTGACTGAAAGTACTCCCCACTCCTTCGTCAGTTAGTACCATCAGGCACCTGTAATGCTTCTTTCCAGTGTTACCTGAGGGTCATCGAGCTCTCACTGACAGGGCCTGCACTTCTTGTTGTTATAAACCAATAATATCAGACGTTCTCAATTAGTTAATATCACGTGAATGGTATTTATGTAAATTCTACATGTGTGCGCCCACACACAGATAATAGCTAGGCAGCCGGTTTGCTGGTATGCATCACTGCTTATCATGCTGATTATAATCATCTCATTGCTACCTTATTCTTCCTCCATCTGTTTGTTGCATCCATCTGGTGTCTATCGTCTTAGAGATTGCAAGTTCTTTGTGGTGGGGAGAATTTCCTTGTTATTTGTTTGTATGCAGTTAGGAAGAATGGTTTGATGCTATTCAAAGTGTTATTGTGGTTTAGATGATGGTAATAAGAATCATCTAAATAATTTTTCCCCCCTACTCAGAACAGTTTGTAGGAAAGATTCAGACATTCATTTAAATATTGGTGTGGTAACGTGACTAAGGATGAACAGATTTTAGGAAAGATGTATTTGAAAAACGTCTCTTTTAAAATAATTTTTCCTATCTTTTTAAGTTCATGGATTTCCTAGAAATAAGGAGAATTCAGTATGCAAATAAAACATTTAAAATCTTTTTACTTCAGAGTCTGTGCAACAGATGTCTACTCAGATGATACAATGAAATTGTTTTTTTTTTTTCCTTTTCCACTAGATGTGCCTCACAGGGATCTGTGTTGGGACCAGTGTTATTTCCTTGCTTTGTTAATGACATAAACGAAGGGTTTGAGTGCACCCTCAGCAAGTTTGCAGATGGCACCAAGCTGAGTGCTGCAATTGACATACCTGAAGGACAGGATTCCATTCAGAGGGATATGAACAAGCTCAAGAAATGGGTCTATGGGAATTTTATATGATTTAACAAGACCAAGTGCAAGGTGCTGCACCTGGATTTGGGCAACCCCAGGTATCAGCACAGGCTGGGGAATGAACAGATGGAGAGCAGCCCTGCTGAGAAGGACTTGGGGGTGCTGAGGGTGAGAGGCTGGACATGACCCAGAAATGTGCACTCCCAGCCCAGAAAGCCAAATGTGTCCTGGGCTGCATCCAAAGCAGTGTGGGCAGCAGGGCCAGGGAGGGGATTCTGCCCCTCTGCTCTGCTATGGTGAGACCCCACCTGGAACACTGCATCCAGCTCTGGGGTCCTCAGCACAGGAAGGACATTGATCTATTGGAGTGAATCCAGAGTTGATTAGAGGGAGGGATTATCTCTCCTATGAGGAAAGGCTAAAAGAATTGGGATTGTTCAGCCTGGAGAAGAGAAGGCTCTGGGGTGACCTAATTACAGCCTCCCAGTGTGCCTGACGGGAACCTGTAAGAAAGATGGAGAAAGACTTTTTACAAGGGTGTTTAGTGATAGGATGAAGGGAATAGCTTTAAACTGAAAGAGAGTAGGTTTAGATTAGGTATAAGGAAGAAATCCTTTACTGCGAGTGTGGTGAGGTCCTGGAACAGGTTCAGAGAAGCTGTGGATGCCCCATCCCTGGGAGGGTTCAAGGCTGGGCTGGATGTGGCTTTGAGCAATCTGGTGTAGTGGAATGTGTCTCTTCCCATGGCAAGGAGATTGGAGCTAGATGATCTCGGACATGGCTGTTAGATTGAAAGACAGCTTTCACTCTAAGCCATTCTACGAATCTATAAGTTAAAGAGAAACTCAAAACCATTTATTATGTTGGTTAAACCATATTTGCCAGTTAGGATGACCTTTTATATTTTATTCTTTTAGGATGGTCTGTAATGAAGAAATGAGTTTTGACTTAAAGACTTCTTGGAGAAAAAAAAAATTTATTTTCTGGTAAATTTTTGCTTAATTTATTTCCTTTAAACCTGTATCTTCTTAACTGTGATTGTGAAAGTCATTGCAAGGAAGTGAAACTCAGAAGAACTGGACTGCTACTTTCGTCCACTTCCCAAATTCTTTGCCCTTACCCTTCCTGAAGCACAAAATGTAGTGAATGAGAATCAAGTCAGGCAGACTTAAATATTGCCCTGAAAACACCCCTGAAGCATGGGGAGGACAGGTAACCTACAGTTTTCATGTAACTTCCTGCATTGACCCAGTCACAATTCCCACTTATTTTGCTGTATCAAACTAACATGTAGATTACTTCCCCTTTAACATTTGTTTTCCCACTCCAAGTGGTACATGAGGATTAAAACCCAAAAATATGTAAATGCCAGAAGGACTGCATTTTAAAACCGCACAGCAAACTTAAACCTTGTGACAAGGACTTTTAAACTTTTAAACAGAATTATGAATAAGCTGTTTCAGATTTCACAAACTTTTCATTTTATTTTAAGATTAATTGTTCACTGGCAAAAGGACATTTTTCTCATGTTAGAGTAGCTGCCTACTTCTGATACTGATGAATTTTATAAGAAATTTGAAACTCCTGTATAATTAGTTGATAAGAACCTATTAACTGCCATTCACATCATATTCATTAGCTCGTGAAATAAAATCTGACTTTTTACTTCTTATCATTCATGATTTATTTAAGAGATCATGAGTTTGGCTTGAAACATATCAAATATAAAGTATAAAAAATAATCTGTACATAAAAATTTCAGATATCATACCTGATCTTTTGTTCTTAAAACTGAATTTGTGATGAAGAGGTGGATGGATAGATAGATGGAATGGGTAGATATAGATTTTCCATACAACTTTACTGTTACATAGATCTGAACCTGTCTGTAATAGACTGATCTCTAAAAATCCCCATTATTTTATCTATTATTACCTTGCTACAGAAATGAGAAGTAGCTGGAAAATGTGTGCAGTGTGGCAAAATGCCTATGGATATAGTGTCTATACTGAGGACCAAATTCTTACAAGAGAATAGGCTTTGGCATCGGCTTTTCACAAAGCTGTCCCATTGACCCAGCTTGTACTACTGAATCAACAGCAAGAAGTTCAAACTGTGGCTGGGGAAACTGGAGATCACATGGGAAGTGTAAGAGAGAGAAACACAGACCATGTGTGTACATGTGTGTGTGTACAGCTTGCACACGAATGGTGTAGCTCCTGAGAGGGAGAAAGACAGGAAGTGATGGGGCAGGGGAACCATTCTTTGCTGTCCTATCAGGAATAATTCATGATTTTGCTGACCAAAAATACTTGTTCTAGCATAGCCTTGATGTCAACAATAAGTCCATGATCTGCAAATCACGAGTGACACAGCTGCCTGCCCCATCATGGGTATGAGTAGGGACAGCTCAGCCAAGCTGTCCTCATCTGCCTGAGTGACATTTGTGACACTTGTTATTAGCCTGTTCTATGTAAAAGGTAGAGTATCACACTTGAAAGAGTGACCAAACTGCCCTTTCTCTTTAATGAAACTTCATTTTGGCTAAATTAAAGCCAAAAAAGCCTTTTCCTTCTGTACTGGTACTTGTAATACAAAATTACAATACAGCAGCAGGACTTCTAAAGTACTGGGGGTGGTCAGTTGTGTCGGAGGAGGCTACGGGTGGTTGGGAGCAGCAGGAAGCAATCAGAGGAGGTGTAATCTATGTGAAGGTGGTTACTCTTTAGGCAGATTTACAAGGAAAGTTGAAGAGAGACTGGTGGTTTGGGCAGAGGGGGAGTGAATTTTCAGGGGCTGCAGTAGCTTCAAGTGCATACTATGGTTGTGTTTTTCCCTCTTCTCAGCTCTCTAATCACTTTCTTGGGGTTTTGGGTTCTTTGTTGTTGTTTTTTTTTTAAACAGCATTTTTATAGAAAGTTGTTCCTATTAAAAAAAAAAAACCAAAAACCAAAAACCAAACAAAATTGAAAGTTTACTTAAATATGCCTGAATTTTGTTTTCTTGTTTTTTTCTAAGTGAAGTTTGAGTGCATGGTACATTTTAACCTTTATACTAACAGCTTGCCTTTGATCTGTCAGAAAGATTACAAAAGAGAATAAAAATGAGTCAACAGGATTAAAATATGCATCCCTGTGTGTGAATGGGTATGTTCTTCTGGCATTGATCTTATGTCTATAATTTCTGTCTTTTTCACATAGGAATAACATTTAAGAAGGCAAAATTTTAAACATATATAAATGCATTCTGTACACAGACAAATACAAAAATGCAATCAATATTTGGTTCTCCTAGTAATGCTGATTACTCCTGGAATAAAATGACACTGCATTTCTGAGAGGAATTGCACCATAATTTCTGCCTTTGTGAGTATGTTCAAACACACATTCACCTTACACTAATGTTTGCTGTTAACCCTAAGCTGGTAAATGTCCTATGGCTCATAACTATGTTATTACAATTCATAAAATTGGAGTTAATAGTTTCCATGGAGTTTGACCATCTGCTAATTCATTCAGCCATGGTCACATTAAAGAATCTGTTTATTTTTACTTTCAAATCTAAAATATCCCTTGACCACAGTGAGATTTAAAGGGCGAGATTTAACAGGATATTCAGGCAGGAGAACTGACACTTGAAACAAAATTTTTTTCAGACACTTAAATTCAGGCATCTCTTTGCAGAAACATATTAGAACTCCACCAGTAAGATCCCTTAATCATATATGTAATTTCTTTTATTTTTATTAGTGTTGTTAAGGAATGATTTGGAATAAAAGGAGAAAACTGCTCTTCAATTTATCACTACAACCAAGGTAGCTGATACAGAATAATTCAATTTACAGTGGAATTAAACACTTTTAATTTGCAAAATAATAATCATTATTTGTTTGATATTTATGAATATTGTGTTTAATCATATATTTTGTTTAACAATATCTATTATTCATGGGAAGTTGAGAACTGTATTTTAAAAAGTTGTATAAATTAATAGAGCTGTAAAATATCAGACACATTTTTGTGTGTTTTTAATCACTAAGAGCAAAATTCTCACTGAAAAAAAAAAATATGACCAATAAAGAGAAAACCTTGACTTTCACTTGCATTTTGATATGCATTTTCACATGACTTCTTCAGCATAGAGCCACAAACTAAGGAGTTTTACAAACAAGGAAAACTAAAGAGAGACGTGTAGGAGTAAAGCAGAAGTATAAACACAAGTGCAAATGAGAGGAAGACATTTGAATCTGAATGGTCAGTTAATGATTCGATTAGTTTTTCACTTTGTTAAACTGATAATCCTTCTCTACTAGGTGTCTATGTTGAAGACTGTTGAAAGAAAGAATGTAAAGTATCTTCTGAAAATTCTAAGAAAAAAAGTGTATAGCTTTTTGTAAACCATTGCTGCTTCCCAACAAAATGCTCCTTATGAACAATAATGTGGATTCCAGACAGATATTTCACTGAGTCTAAGATTTTGAACAGGCTTGGTCTGAATAAAAGCTATCATTCTGAAGTGATTCCCTCAGTTACACAGGCTGATTGAAGTGCAAGCTTGGCTTCGGGATTGGTGATAACCTAGTAAATCATACGTACTGTGACTTATCTCTTTATCCTTTCCTATTCTCATCACTTGGTATTTATCTTTCCACCATACAATTTAATTTCTTTTTTCCATTTTCCACTCTTTCTCCCCTCCCCAGCTTGTAAGTTTGCTTAATACCTTCTCCATTTCTCCATATTGCAGAGACATGGAAACAGAGCCTCCAAAATTGCACATACATATACACATATCTATATGTACAGATACATGCATATGAGTATTTTACCATATGAAGGCCCTGAGAAGATGACATTCTGATTTGTACTTTCTGAAAGACAGCTGTGCAGATAGGTGGCTGAGACTGTTTATTAAAAAGGACGGATTAAAATATACAATGACTGACACTTGGCAGCCAGACAGCATAAAACTCTCGGCTCTTTGTGTTGTGCTGAAATTAAGCAATGGTTACCTGGAGTCAAATAACTGTTAAGTAATGACTTACATTAATGGATTATTTTAAAATCCTGAGAAGTCATCTTATTACTTCACAGGCTGTCGTGGTTTTGATCCTGGCTAAGTGCCAGGCACCCACGGCAGCCACTCACTCGTTCCCTCCCCTGCCACAGCTGGGCAGATGAGGGAAGGAGAGGGGAAAAATCAAGGGAATTAACTCAGAGGTCTATGAGTTGAGATAAGGAACCGGGAGAAAACGCTCCAAGGACAAACCAGGCTCAGCTTAAAAGTTGCAAAAGTGAAAATTTATTACTACCTGAGTTAGAAGGAGGATATGAGAAATAAACTAAACCTTTAAAAGACACCCTTCTTTCCACTCCCCACCCCTCCCTCCCTCCCACCAACAGTGCAAGGGGGGCAGGGTGTGGGGGTTCAGGTCAGTCCGTTTCCAAGATCTTCTTCCCCTTCTTAGGGAGAGGAGTTTTTTTCTTCTGCTTTGGCCATGGGGTCCCTCCCACGAAAGACAGTTCTCTTTGAACCTCTGTGGCGTGGTTTTTCTTGTCCACGGAATGCAGTCCTCCAAGGACAAACTGCTCCAGCATGGAAGCAGGGGGCCCCTCTCTCTCCAACCGGGTCTCCCACCTGGACTGCAGTTTCCTCCGACATCCACCCGCTTCAGCGTGGTCACCTCCTTCACAAACTGCGGGACTTTTATCTCAGTCTCTGTCTCTCACTGGGCTGCACCTGCTACGGCTTCTCTGGCATCTACGGCTCCTGCGGCTTCTTCCATGGCTGCTGCGGCTGCTGCGGCTTCCGACATCTCCCGCTCCAATGTTGGCACCTCACCCACGGACTGCAGGTGGCTCTGCATCTCTCATGGACCCCATGGACTGCAGGGGGGACACCCTGCCTCACCATGGGCTCACCACGGCCTGCAGAGGAATCTCAGCTCCAGAGCCTGGGGCACCTCCTCTCCCTCCTTCTCCACTGACCTTGGTGTCTCCATGTGTTTTCCCTCACATGTTCTCACATCCTCCTCCTTCTCTAACTAAAAGCAGCTGCGTGTGTGTGTGCATTTTGTTTTGATTTTTTCCTTAAATATGTCATCACAGAGGCGTAACTAACCTTTCTAATTGGCCCAAACATGGCCAGTGACATTTCCATCATCTTCAGAGCCATCAGAGATTGGCTCTGCTGGAAATGGTGAAGAACTCCAGAAACTTCTCACAGGAGCCATCTTTATGGCCCCCTCCCTTCTACTAAAACCACAACACAGGCCAACAAATAAAGCTGTTTACTCAACTACTTTTCTTGGCAGTCCTCTCATTCCCAACCACAGCAAGAATGATTATTAATGACTGATATTATGGTAGCCATGGTGTTCAGTATGGCATCAGTCTCAGTACATAATTTGAATGCCTCATGCAAACAGCTAGACCCTTGTGATCTATTGCTTCTATGAGAAAATAATCATGAGCAGATGCTGCAGTGCGTTCCGTAGAGGCACTGAGCGTCCGTCCACGGTTTCAGGGGCTGTCCAGGTTGCTCCAAGGCATGGGTGGGCTGGCGAAGTTCCTGTAGGGGTTCACCTAGGCCACCGATGGTACAGGCACACCAAAGAAGGAGAGACAAGGGGGACTGGCTTTCCCAGATGGTTTATTCGGCACCAGGGTCGTGCCGGGGAAGCCCTGGCACAGCGTGTTATAGATAACATAAATACCGACACGAGGGGGTGGGGGGGAGGGTATGACATCCAATAGGGGAGCACTGTGGGGTTTGAATTTGGCGGGCTTTGTATAGAATTACACAATACAGAGCCCTCCACGGGGTGGAGAACCGATACCGAGGGGTGGGGAGGGGACATAGCAGAACTTAGTCATGAGATAGACCGAAACTGGCCAGAGCACACTGCAACAAGGAGACAATTGATTACCATTTTTGGATCTCATAATTTGTCTTAACCACTTTCAGTAAGAAACAACGTGATGTCTACACATAATCTTTTCTAACAAGGGTAAATGTTTGTGCTGGCATCATGTAAGACTTTTGTAGATTCCATGCGTTCCTCAAATTAATCAGAACGAGAATTTATTCTGATAAATGTTACACTAAAATTTTAAGATCTGCCTCATTCATGTTACCTAGTCAATGTATTTTAAAGTGACTTATGTTAATTACCTGAAAAATTACTATATAAACCTGTGTTGGAAAAGAAAAGGAGGGTTCAAATTTCCTCTTGTAGGGCATGGACTGAACAGGCAGAGGTGTGGGAGCTTCAGTCCCTCTCACGTCCTGTGTGCATGAACTGGCTTTCCTCCTGCTCAGCCTTGCACACAGGCACAGGCTCCCACATCACAGTGTTTCACCTGACAGAGCCATGTGGTTTGCCTCGTAGGCCCATCCTCCTTCACTCCCATCAGTTTTGCCTAGGGTTATTGCAACAAAATCTGACTCTGCTTTAGATGGGACAGTCGCATAAGCCACACAAAATGTCTATTAATGTTTCTAGATTATAATGAAAGTATTTTTCACCTATTAATCAGATTTGCCCATAAGTATATATGAAGCGATGAAAAGGAAACTAGAACAAGAACATTGTAAATAAATTAAGATGAAGCTAACATTGGAACAAAGCACTACACAACCCTTTTTTTAACACTTAAAATACATAATAAAAGATGTGTGTGGGTGTTCTACATCAGCTTGGGTTTTATATTTTAAAAATTCCAAAAGTTGGTTAAAGCTATAATTATGTTTCAAAATACCTTTTTTTTTTTTGACATGGTGCTTTGTGTTTTTAATACCATGTATCAAATATCCTCAATTAAATAACAAATGTGTTATGCAATTGCTATTATTATGAAAGCTGCTGTGTACATTCCAGTACCCTCCATAGGAAGAAACACTTGTCTTTAAAACAATAAACGTAACTTATCAGTTCCTTCAACTTTACAAGATAATGAGATGAATTTTTTTCTTAAGAAGCTAAATTTCCATTTTAACCACTGAAGGGACATTTTTATTTAATTCATCAATGCAATAAATGCAACTCATTGCATTATTGCAAAATTGTTAGCGTTTAAATGCAAGATTAATTCTGTTTTTTTACTTAGTCTTGTTATCTGACTCACTAAAATGTTGGGTTTTTTTAAATTTTGAGTTAACAAGTTTTTCTTCAAGTAAGAGGGAACATTTCTGACTAGGGATGATTGCAAGCCCTTAAGTCAGTTCCAAGATGATGAATATGTTCTTTAGATTTCCCTTGCTGAAAAAGACCTCAGTTCCTCTACTTCTAGTTTTGGCTTATATTTGTGTGAAAGGAACAATGCTATAGATGAGTAAAGATGTATACACAGTTATATATGCATGCCTACATTTGAGAACTTTATAAACCAGCTTAAAAGAAAAAAAATCTAATCATAGATTGAAGAAGTTATATAGAAATAAATATATGTGGGCTAAAGACTTAAAAAAACCCCCGACAACAAACAAATAAAAAACCCACAAAAGCGAGAGAATGCTAAGCAGTAGAAACAAGTCAGGAAGTACAACTGTAGAGATTCTTACCTAGTTCCAGGACCTCTGACTTTTGAAAGACACTGGAAATCTGCAACACAAATAGCCTATTTCATACCTACATTACTCAACAAAGTTTCATCTAGTGCCTTGGTTGTTGAAATATTAATGTGGGGTTGCACTTTGCAGGCACACAGACCCGTTGTCTCAAAAAGTAAAAAAAAAAAAAAAAAAAGAAAAAAGTTATTTCATTAGTGGCAGCATTTTAAAATTAAAACCTCAGTTTTGTGTTGATAATAAGTTCAGTCTATTCCCTACTACGCTTGTGAGCTATGAGGCAATAAAACAACAACTACGACAGCAAATAAAAGGAGTATTGAAAAATACCAGCTAGTTATTTCAGAAGGTCACCTGTGATAATGTTTCAGCCTAATTTAAAAATACCCAAATGAGATCACAAGAAACCAAGTATTCTTTTCCATCCTGCTCTTTCTTAATTATTCATTTGCCTGATATAATTCATAGCAATGGTTTACATGCAAATTGCCGATTTAAAATGTTACAAAATAAAATTCAAGCCTTTTTTTTTTTCCCTCAATGCCTTTTAGTGCATTATAGCATAGATAATTTAGATTCAAGCTGTTTTAAGTGCATACAATTATATTTGATTTAGGTCAGTCACCCTACTATAGGCCATCTAATATTTTCATTTTAAATCAAAATGGAATTTTTCTGGTGCTAATGCTTTCAGAATGTGTAGATTATAACCATTATGGATAGGGTTCATAGATTTCTTGGCTGTACATATTCTCCTAAAACTTGTCAAAATTCACTATTTACTTCTGAAATGCTTCTACTATTAAGATTTTTTTTCTTTCTTTCCCTTCTCTGTAATCATTCAGCTAAATCCTCAGGATCCTTGTCACTACTAAACTGGCTTAAGGTCCTGTTTCCAGATGAGATTAAAAATTAAAAAGCTTGTGAACACAAAGGTAACCAAGAAGATATTTTCTTTTCAGATGAAGAAATGATGAAACATGCAGAAAAGTGGGACAAACAAAATTTGATAACAGTTTCAGACTTGTATTATTGTATGTAAGTAAAAAAGAGCTCAGGATTCCTTTATATATAAGAAATAAATCTTTAAACTACTATCTTGGGCCCTTTATGTAGAACTACTGTGTTTTTGTCTATTCCTTTTCCACAATGTGTTGGTTTTACGTGGCTTGGTTTTTGGTAGCGGGGGGGCCACAGAGGTGGCTTCTGTGGGAAGTTGCTGGAACATTCCACCATGCCCGGCAGAGCCAATCCCTGATGGCTCTGAATATGGACATGCTGCTGGCCAAGCCTGGGCCAGTTAGAGAGGTTGGTAACACCTCTGCGATAACATATTTAAGAAGAAAATCAAAACAAAGTGGGGCTCGCACAGTTTTTCCTAGCCAGAGAAGAGGAGGATGTGAGAACCTGTGAGAAAATCAACATAGAGGCGCCAAGGTCAATGGAGAAGGAGGGGGAGGAGGTGCTCCCGCACCAAAGCTGAGATTCCTCTGCAGGCCGTGGTGAGCCCATGGTGAGGCTGGGTGTCCCCCCTGCAGTCCATGGGATCCACAGGGGGTGCAGAGATCCACCCGCAGTCCGTGGGAGAGGTGCTCATGCTGGAGCGGGTGGATGCCTGGAGGAGCCTGTGATCCAGTGGGAGACACATGGAGAGAGACAGAGGCTCTGTTCCTAGGCTGGAGCAGCCTGTCCTTGGAGGTCTGCTGCTGCGGTGCGGTCCATAGAGGCACCGAGCATCTGTCCACGGTTTCAGGGGCTGTCTGGGCTGCTTCAAGGCACAGGTGGGCTGACGAAGTTCCTGTAGGCGTTCACCTAGTCCACTGATGGTACAGGCGCACCAAAGAAGGAGAGACAAGCGGAGGGGCTTTCCCAGATGGTTTATTCAACACTGGGTTGTGCCAGGGAAGCACTGGCACAGCGTGTTACAGATACATAAATACCGACACGAGGGGGTGGGGGGAGGGTATGACATCCAATAGGGGAGCACTGCAGGGTTTGAATTTGGCGGGCTTTGTATAGAATTACACAATACAGAGCTCTCCAGGAGAGGGAAACAGATACTGGGGGGTGGGGAGGGGACATAGCAGAGCCTGGCCATGAGATAGACCGAAACTGGCCAGAGCACACCGCAACAGACTGCACCCTGTGCACGAGTGACCTGTGCCGCAGCAGTTTTGGGAGGACTGCTCTTTGTGAGATTGGAGCCGTATTGAAGAAGTTAATGGAGAACTGTCTCCTATGGGAAGGGACCCCACGGTACAGCAAGGGAAGGACTCCTCTCCCTGTGCAGCAGAAGAAAACCTCAGTTGACCAAACCCCCACACCCTGTCTTCCTGAGCTGTCAGTGAGAAGGAGGAAGGGGGTTGGGGGTAGAAAAGCTGTTTTAAGGGCTTATTTTACTTCTCGTTATCCTCCTCTTACTCTGTTAGTAATAAATTCACTTTGACCCTCTAAGCTGAGCCTGTTTTGCCCTTGGAGTGTTTTCTCCTGGTCCTTATCTCAACTCATGAAGCCTTCATTAAATTTTCTCTCTCCTCTGCCCAGCTCTGTGGCAGAGGAGGGTGAGAGAGCGACTTTTGTGGGTGCTGGGAGTTTGGCCAGTGTCAAACCACGACACACAGGAAAGTATGAAATTTCATATTTCATGAGAGTTCATCATCATGAGATTTCATGAAACTTGTGGTTCAGTTTATTTATTGATATTAGCAGAGGCCAGAGAGAGACTAGACTAAGGACTACTGCTTTAATGGCAAAACAGTCTTTGGTTTAAGTCAAAAACCAGCTGAAAATTATGGTCCCAACATTGTAAGAGTAAAACCAAGAGAGTTGATTGTTTTTGGGCCCCAAAAGAGGCTGCTTGGTCTACTAAAGTTTTCAAAAGATTAAATTTTCCCTTCCCTCTTTTTCAGCTGTACTCCAAAATTCTTGACAAGTATGTACAGACACTGTATTTACTATACCAAATGCAATGTTCTTGTTTATTTCACTGAAAATGATCAATCGTAGCTCACATTGACCACTCATTCTAACAGTTCATGATTTCCTTTCAGCTAAAATGAAGCTAAGCTAAGAATAGCCATAAATATATTACAAAGTCATAATCCGTGGAGGGTAAAGCCCAAGAAAATAAAATATTTTATTAAAAAAGTAGCAGACACTACAATCTCTTTTTTCTTTCTCCTTGGAACATGTAATTGTTATCCTGAGGCAAACATTTATAACATATTGCACAATAGAAAAATTAAATAAATCTATCTAAAATATTAAATACTAAAAGTCTGAATTTCCACCATATATTTCAAGTATATTAACATGTAGATGCTTGAAAGTCTCAATGATATAAGAATTATTCACTTAAATGGAGACAAATTGACAAATATTGGATTTTTAAACTACCATTCAACCGTTGGATTACTATAATATCTTAATCAAAACTCTTACTAAATTTCCCTGAAATGGTATACCTTAAACATAAACAAAGTGTTTGCGGTACTTTTTAGTGGCTATGGCCAGATTGACAACTGAGAGATGGATTCATACATTTGAACATGAAAGAATACAATTTTTAAAACATAATGTAGTATTAAGAATGTTCGACACAGACATTAGGAAGATGCACATTACAAGGGAGGCAGAAATAACAACAACAACAACAACAACAGCAACAAAGTCCTGATTTCCTGAAATTGCTACTACATGCAAGGAAAGTTGTGATTCATGGGCAGAAAGAAGCAAGAACCACCAAAGCTGTCTTCACAGAAAATGATAAATTCTTAAATTAGAGTTATATTTAAAAAGAAGAAATCTTTAATAAGATCTTTAACAAATTAAATTTCACAATAAAGCCACAGAGGTAATAAATTTATTAATAAGCATTTTTAAGGCCCAGAAATCCAGTGGCACAGCCTGACTATTAAACTTTCCGGACAGTGTGTGCATACTGCCTTTTGGGACTGACTGTGGCAGTGACCCAGCCCACCGTCTCTATGAAAACTAAAGAAATAACTTGGATAGATTTTTCTTCCAAGGACAGCGAATCTGAGGGAGATGGAGAGAGTATGCCTGGGGAAATCCCCTAAATCTTGCCATATTTTAGCCCTGTCAGTCAAAGACTCTGTTCCACCCCTGTTATTTTAATATGCATCAAGTTGTTTTAATATTCAGCAAGTACTGGAAAGTTCTGGCATTCTGTTACGTTAGTTGGATAATGCAAATATGTTCTGCCTCTGTTCAGAACTCATTGAACAGTTGTCACTCCTCATCATTCTGTGATTTGTAGGAACCTTGGACCCTTCCTCTGTAACCAACCCTTTCCTTTCCCCTTAAAACTCAGTGTAATCACCCCCTAAGGGTCTTTTCTTGTAGCTCGCATCCTTTCAGAATAAATCCTGTGTGCTGCTGCAAGAAAGTCTATTCTCGCTTTTTTGTTCGGGCCTCGCTTAATTACCATTGACTGCTCTGCTCAACTGCTGCAGAGTCGATAGCTAGGTATATAAATAAACAGAGAAAATTGCTCCTCTGCAGGTGTTTATCTGACCGAGTGCTGGACCATCGCCCTCCAGACTCCCAGGCAGTCCTGTGGTCCAAAGCGTTAACTGACTATTCCTACTCCATGCTACTTTCTGGAAGGTGTCCGGAAGCAGGTTGAGTGATCGAGCTGTCTCAGGACAGAAGCAGACTAGTTATCATTTCAGAAAAGTAATGGGGCAAATAACCAGATGTTAATACGATTCCCAAGGCTTCCCAGTACATTTTAATTTGCTATCAAGATCTGTCCATGATGAAAGCAGTGAAGGAGTAGTAAACTCAAGATCAGGGTGTATTAAGACTTCTTCAGGTTTTTACTGTGTTCTTCTGGTATCTTCTCCTCCTCTACTGTATGATATCCATTCAGCGTCTCTGCCAGTGTAATCAGTATAAATCCTTTACTGAGTAGGAGATTACACAGGATTAAGGCACTGCCTATTCAGCTGGCTGTAGCCTCAGTTTTTTTATGCTTTTATTTCTTCTCAAGTGGCTATTGTGCAAAATAATAGTAATAAAAATATTTCCTCTCCTTCATATAAGACATTGAATATGGATTTTGTCATGGGTAGTTTTGGTGCTTTATACAAAGAAGATACTTCCTTCTATGTTTTAAGAAAGAATTACTGAAAAAAGAAAGTTTTAGCTATTTCTGGAAAATATCTTGTATAGTGGAAAAATAGAAATACATGGGTTTTTAAAGGTGGTTCTGAACATCCCATTTTCAGCTTTTGTTTAAAATATTGTAAATTCTAAGCATATAATTTAACCCTCTGGGCCTCAGCTTTTGATACATAAAATGCAAACAATGAAGATTTTTCTCATCTCACTTGTGTCTGTCTTTGAATTTTTCAAGAGCAAAATCCAGTCTCCAATTTCAAAAATGTGTATATATTTACAAACGGATTGATGCTTCAATACGTTTAATAAACATCAGTGGAAGAATTTTCCTTAAATAATTCACACTATAGCAAAGAAATTACAGGATATTCGGCAAGGAAATGACCCATAAGACTTTCAGATTTCCAGTTCTAAAGTTGATTTGCAGGTGAAGACTTCTGGGCTAATACATGCATTTCTTCTTGAAAAACTCTTCTTGAGTTGTCCAAGTGTATATATATGCTTTCATCTTCACCTCAAAATGCAGAAACAGATCAAAAAGTGTAGAAAGAATGTTTATCCTACCTTTCCTCTGTTTTAAAACTTTACACATTAAAACACAAAACACAGACTTCATCAGCTGCACACAAGAACTATTTATATCTGCTCAAAATATTCCCCAAGAGGCATGTCTGCCTCACACAGTGGAGTGTTGTGCAATGATCTCTGAGCAAGTTGGTGCATCTGCCCAGCAGCAAATGGCTGAAAGGCTGCCAGTGGGTGCCACGCCATCGGTGCATTACTTAGTACAGGCATGCCTTGGGTTTGCTGTGCTGTTCTCCTCTGCTTTTTGCCTCTCTGTGCAAACACCTCCGCCCACCCACGCCGATTTTTTAGAACAAAAGATATCAAACTGACAGCAAACCTGAATCAAAACCTGAAGATCACCTACCTTTAGAATCTGGAAAGTTTCAGTTCAGGTCCAGTGTTTCTGCCTGACTCAGTTTGCTTTATCCATACCCAAAGCAAAATCCTGGACTAGACACAGGCAGGTGTCATGCACATTTGGACCTGCATCTAAGACATAATAATTTTTGTGACTGGTGACACCATTCATTGAGTCTGCAGACCTAGTATAATTTAAAATCTTGTGAGGCGTATCTAATTGGCTGATCAGATTAAATTACTGACTCAGGTATTAAATATGTTGCATACTTGAGGTAAAGCTGATCCTCAATCATCAGATTTTTCATCAGAGAGAGGCTTGAGGGAGCAGCAGAATTGGTCCAGTTGTACACATACAGGCATCCAGTGATATTTGGGATACCTGCAGCTACTCTTCCAGGTCGCTAGTCTCCCACAGGTTTTATGTCGTATCTGCCCTTTTTGTGTAGATGTCCCAGACACCCTGAGAAATCGCAAATGATACTACATGCCTGTGTGTGGTCATCACAGACAACTGAATCATGCCCTAAGCGTTTACAATAGGCATCTGTCATACCTGTAGACATCTACAAAGATAAAATTTAATTCAAAATCAACACACCTAAATTTAGGTGTCCACATGCAATTAAATTCAAATTACATCAAGAATTGATATGTAGACAACTTAGCCAAACCTTTGCTGGTTTTGTGTCTGTAATTTCCATGGAAAGTCTGTTCTGATTCTCAGTGACCTCAATGTCACAATTGGTGTGCACAATTTTAGCCTAAACTTGAAACAAACAAAAGGATAATGATATCTTTAAAATGTTAATCAGGTTTTTCTTCTTCTTGTGAAATAATACTCTCAGTCCTACTCGCTTCTTGGTTGAGATGAAAACCAGCTTGTGTATTTAGGTAGATTTTCTCTTTCAGAATGTGTGTGAATATGTGTGTAGGTGTTTTGGAAGGAGGAGGCAGTCAGAAGAGCTGAAACACACCTTCACTAAGACAAAATGTCCATGAAATATGTTGTTTCACTCCATACCAATCTGAAAGGAAAAGATTATAAAAGAAAACCATCATAAAATAAATAGACCAGAAGTTTTTACCAAACTCTGGGCAAGTAGTTAAAATGGATAACTGAGAGTCAAGGTTCTGCAAAGTTCCTCAGTAACTAACATTAGTCTTCCCTTCCCTTCTGCTTCCCCCTTCCCCCTTCTCCCTTTCCTCTTTCCTTTTTCCCCTTTCCCCTTTCCCCTTTCCCTTTTCCCCTTTCCTCTTTCATTTTCTCAGCTTTTAATCATTGAAAACTGGATTTTTGTTAGCCAAACACACCTGCAAACCTACTAAATAAAGTTATCATGCAATTAAAGTCATATACAAGACAAAAGTGTGTGTATTTTTATAGTGTTTATTTGCCATGTCAATAAAGAAGAAATAAAGAAATACCTCATTTTTTAATAAAAATTAAACTAAGTCCTCTTTAAAATAAAGAAACAGAGATATGTAAAAGAGGCATTGCTCTGTTCTGGGCCATACATGGTGTTTAACTAGATGGCTTTGCTGCTTTTCTGCTTTTTTGGCTTATCCTCTGTAGAAGCTGTTCCGTGCTGAAGGTAAGGAGAGAGGCCAAAGAACTCAGATGAAGTTCTTACAGAGCAGATGATAGATTTCACGTGGTTACAAGGCTGTGCCCCCTGTAACTGGGAGAGTGATTGTGTCTGCATCTGCGAAGCATTATTGCAGTGATCTTTGCTTCCAGGTTTTCATCTCCTTTGTGTTCTCCAGTGCAAATGTGGATCAGTCCAAGGTGTGTGCACCGACTTTCAGTTCGCACTGAGATCAGAACATATCCCCATTTTTGACTCATTTTTGTCTCAAAAGAATTTTGAGTCATTCACTTTCATGGTTATTCTCCATACTTTTACTTATATGCATCTCCTAGTATTTTGAATTATATCAAATCCTATTGCTAATAAAATGGAAAGAGAACATGTGCAATTCACTCTACGCACTGTTTAAAACTTTGTTACCTGGATGGTGTACCTCTCCAGTCTAGACACCTGAATGTGAGGATCAGAAGAACAGCTTTTTTCAAGCCTTACTCTGGTTCACCTCTCAGTGGAGTTCAAGGTAATGACCTCCTGTAGCCCTATGAATTTAAAACAAGGTTCTTGGATTCCATTCACCTTGTGTCAAGATGCGATGATTTTGGCTGGGATAGTGTTAATTTTCCTCATAGCAGCTAGTATGGGCTATGTTTTCAATTTGTGCTGAAAACAGCGTTGATAACATGGATGTTTTTGTTATTGCTGAGCTGTGCTTGCACAGTCAAGGCATGTTCTGCTTCTCACCCCACCCCACCAGCGAGAAGGCTGAGGTTGCACAAGGAGTTGGGAGGGGCACAGCTGGGATGGCTGACCCCAACTGACCAAAGAGACATTCCATACCATATGGCATCATGCTCACCATATAAAGCAGAGTAAAGAAGAAGGAAGGAGGGAGCATTTATAATGATGGTGTTTCGTCTTCCAAATAACCTTTATGCATGATGGAGTCGTGCTTTCCTGGGGATGGCTGAACACCTGCCCACCCAAGGGAAGTGGTCAATGATGAGGCAACACAGAACTATGAATGGATATTGATAAAAATAAATAATACTTAGGATTTACTAGAAAGCATATATTGCACTTGTGGCTTGTGCATCAAAGAGGTCTCATCAAAACCTCTTGTGTTGAAAGATTTCATCTAAGCAGACACTAGTCACCAGATGCTTAAACAGTGTGTTAAGCAGTGTAACTATGCCTTGGCTGAAGAACTGGCCTGAAGGTTGTTATAATCTCCAATTGGTTCTTTCTGTGCTTCCAGAAGCTGATGCTTTTTGAATGCTCATCCTCACTGAAAGTAAGAAGGGATTACTCAGAAGAGAGACATGTTGTCTCAGCAACTGCTCCATTAAGGAGAGAAAAGGCACTTTCTCTGTTCTGTGGAAGGAGACAAAAAAGAGATAGTGAAACTGCTTGGTTCTTAACTTTTTTTTAACCTTAAAACACCCTCCTACTCATTAAACACTGGCCCATTTCAAAAGAATTGTGCTAATCATGCTGAAAGTAGTTGGGTTACTGCTAATGATTATATAGGAAACATTGAGACAGAATTATATTTTTAACAGTTTGAACTGTGACTGTCACCTACCTCTGCTCTCTACCTAGACTGATAATGAAAGACAGTGTTTACTGTCAAAAACTGCTTTTTAGAACAGGTAAGTAGTATAAAAAGACGAGGGAATTTCCTTACATTTTTACTTCCTTCATTTTTCATTCAGAAGTCAAAATGCCACTGATCTCAACCCACACAAGGAATTTTTTCATGCAGATCTCAAACTTCTCTTGTGAATGAGAGTGTTGTTCATTGAATGTTATGTGAAAGGCATGGTCCTGGAGTGCTCTGACTACTCCTCCAAGAAGTACTGTGACTACCATTACTCAGTACCCATCCAGAAAACTCTCAGAGAGGTTCTCAAATAATAAACTGAGTGTACTCAGTTCAGTAGGGACTTTGGCAGGGGATTCAGGTAGACTAAGGTTTTTCTCTGGTGAGTCTCTGGTGTCCCAGCTATGTCAGAACTTAACTTATATGTCAATTTACTCATATGGGCAACTATACAAGCCACCTGGAACAAGTTTATGTTTTATACTTCAGAGTATTGAAGGCTGTAGGAACCCAATAAATCTTCTATAATAATCTGTGGCATGTCACAAGTTGTTATCTTTCACCCACACACTCCTCCTTGGGGCCATTTGACTTGAACTAAACCAAGCATTTCAGTTCTCAGGTGCCTGAAGTCGTAAATGCCACAGACTGGCACAAGCCAGGTGTCAACCAGCAAACAAAACCGGAAGAAAGATAGTTAAGGAATATTCAGGATGATTTTTGTACTGTGCTTAATAAAAACCCTGCAATGTTCCTGTCCTCTGGATGTGGACAAAAATGTATCCTTATTGCCAAATTTTCTGAGTTTTGAAGGTAAGGAACTCTTGAAGAACACTGAATAACAATACTTGGGTTTTATGCAGAATTGCATTGCTGGCCCTGAAGAATATACTTTTATCTTCATAGAGTTTGAGCCTGGGATTTACATACATCACATAGGTTCTAAGGCCTGAGAGCACTATGGTGGTGTCCAAACTGATACCTACATTACAGCAAGTTCAGGGGTTTTTTTAAAAGAAAGACATGGTTTTGGCCCTAGGTCATGGTCAATCTACTGTTTTGCTAGATAGTAGTACCTGAATTTACTGTCTTACTTAAATGTCTTAATCTAACATTAAGGTTTTCTATAATTTCTATTTTAGCAATCAAATGTTTTTATGTTTTTATCGGCTCTTTTGAGAGGTCTATAACCAGCAAGCATGATTATTCTTTTACTAAACCTTAGCAGCTCCTGTGGATGTCCGATCACTAATAATATATAGGCACCAATCAGGTTGTGAACATATAAGCTTCTATTTCCCTGTAACATATATTCTTTAAATAGTTAACATATAAAAAAATAAAAAAAATATGAAGAAATTAAATATCATAAACACTGTTGATTTCTTCAGCCTGGCATATAATCTTTCTGTGCTTGGTCTGAATTAAACCTTAATATTCTCATATTATATATTCTTTTCCACAGAGCTCTACACACAATTTAAGAGGCTCAGAATTAAATAGGATTCCTGAAAAATGTCATGTATCTCTGTCTATGAGTAGTATTTTATTTTAAATAAAAAATTTTGAGAGTTTATAAGAGAGGAGGAAATGGAACTGATTAAAAAGTTAGCACTGCCATTTCTGGGTTTCATATTATCTTTTTTTTTCTCTTTTGGAGGAATGATATATAATGGGACATCAGAATCCAACAAGTATGAATTGTAGGCATTAATTTACTTAGGACAGGCAATTCAGTGGAATCATTAGTGCTGAGTTGAAAAACTTACTCAGGGAGGGTTTTATGACATGAAACCCTATCTGTGCTTCCAGATATTCATTGTAATATTCATTCTGAAAATGACAAATAAATAAAAATAATTCAGAAATTTCCATTTCTTATTGGTTTTCCAAATCCAGTCTGCTCAGTTTCCCTGACAGCAGTCTGAATGACAGATTTGGGTGCTTCCTGTCAGGTATGCCCACTTCTGTCTGTATCAAAAACAGACAGAAGTGGGCACACCTTTCTCCCTTTAGGTTTTGCTTATTTATGTAAAGCTTGAGAAAAGAAGTCATACTTTTGTTATAAACCTTGGGTTGCATATGAATGGGATGATTAGGACATAAACATGCAAGTTTGTGTTAAGAAAAGATTCTAAATTCCAGAGACAATGTTTGCATCTGAATGCAACTCTTATGCTGAACATATGTACGGTCTTGACATGCATGAGGCACACTTTAGTCTCTCATGGCAAATTTCATATATCATATACTTTTGATCACCTCCTGTGTTTTGGAGCCCTATCCTGTCTTCCTTTTATTATTTTTGTGATGGATGATTGCAGCTGCTCAGTGGAGTGGAATGTTAGAAGTCTCAACAAAGGAAAGTGGAGTTGCTTAGTGTCTAGGGCCTGAACATTAACTTTTAGGTAAAAGGTACAATACATTTTGGCTGACTAAAATAAGAAAAGCTTGATTGCAACTTGAAAGCTTCTTCTACAGAGGAATGAGGTATTTTTTCACTGTGTGTTTATTCGAAAAGTTTTCTGCATTTGACATTTAACATTCTTATTAAAAGGAAGAAATATTTTTATATTCTTTAAAATTTTCCCTCTCCTTTCAAAACCGGGAAAATAGTACTCATTATACTGAATTTGATGGTTTTTCCAGCAGTGGTAAATAGAAATAAAACAACAACAGGAAAAAAATAAGCCTCTGAAAATGTCAGGAAGGTTTTATTGATAACCATTTGAGATAAGCTGCATTTTAAATATGTTCCTGAAAAGTTGGAAAGATCTCAACAGAATCCTATACAAATACAGTTAAAAATGTGAATAAACCACATTGCAGTGAGACAAACTACCTACTTTACTTACCACAAATAAGTCTATGAGGTAATTCACAATGTTCAATGTGTCTATGGGGAGAACAGGTTCCCTTTCACATTTATTCTTTATGATTACCAGTTTTACTGTAAAGGAAAATAAAATCATGTGGTGGGAAACTGATAAAAATGTTTGTCTTTGGTTGGTTTTGTTTGTTTGATTTTCTTTGTTTGGGGATTGGTTTTGGGTTTGTCTGTTGGTTTGTTTTTTTTTTTTTTTATGTATAAGATATAGGTTCCCTCATCATGAATTTAAAACCTTATCTACGATGTATGGCATTTGCCATTTCCACCTTAAATAAAGGGTTGATAATCTTTATTTGACACCTGTGAAATCTGTGGCCTGACTTAAGTGGAAGGTCATCCTAAATGACCATAAATCTTTCCTGCTCTGAAAATGTTTATACTTATGAGTGAGGTAGATTCATCAGCAATTTGCCAATCCCAAAGGCATGATAAAAACATATTTTTGCTGCATCATCTCATTACACATAAGCATTTAACTCTGTGAACATNACTCCAGTGTCTCGAGGGAAGGAAACTCAGGATTCCCCAGCCCCCTTTCCCCTCTCAGGGGAGTCATCGCACCCTCCCTGCGCACCGGGAGCACCAGTGCCCCTGCCAGCTGTGACTGTGACTGCACCAAAGGGGAATTGCCAACAGAGCGGGAAGAGACTGTCTGTGGGTTTGTCTGTTCTTATTTGTTGTGGTTACCATTGTTGTTGTTTTGTCTGTCCCATTATATATATATATGTATATATATTAGTAAAGGACTGTTATTCCTCTTTTCTCATACCATTGCCTGAAAGCCCCTTGATTTCAAAATTTTGCCAATTCTGAGGGAAGGGGGTTACATTTTCCTATTCTAAAGGAGGCTTCTGCTTTCTTTAGCAATACCTGTCTTTGAAACCAAGACTCATATAAATATATATACACACACAGTATACATGTCACTTTATGCAAATGTAAATACATGATATATTGTTATTATTTCATAGTGATTAATAGTAAAAATGACTGTTTCAAGTTTATTTGAAGTTTTTGCAGTCTATCTTCAAATACATATGGATATATTTGTTTCTTATTATAGAATCTCAGGTTCTAGAAATTTATTATAAATTTTTTGTGATTTTTCTTGTTTTTCAAATTAAAAATAGTATCAGAAAATATTTTCCTGCTTTATGCCGTACAACTAAAACTGCAACATTCCACAAGAAAGAGTTTCAACCCTGTACTAAAATTTTAATTGTAGTTACTCTCATTAAGAAGGGGAACAGGCATATTGGTGGTCCACTTAGCATTAAGCAAGGGAAATTTTGTGGTGGTGTTAGCCTAAACCCAGAGCAACTGTAGTAAAAGTAACTAAATCTGTGTATCATTAAAGCAATTGTATGGTAGGATCTTGTTTTTGTTTTTAAATGCTGTTTTGCAGCATTAGATAATTATCTTATTATTAGTAGATACAGACCAATATGAAACTGTGATTAAATGTGCATCCTCTTCATAGAATATGGGCATCTCACTTAAAGTGATAATTGAGCTGAGTAATGTCTATGTCTTCATGCCATTGGGTATTTCACTCATGCAGTGCTTACTACAGAAATCTACCTTCAACAGAGGCTGTGAAATGTTATTCTATAAATAGAATACTTATTTGTAAAATTTGTAATATTTGTAGATTATTTATTTATAAATATGTATTTGCTTGTTTTACGTCTAACATGAAGATCAGCATCCCAGTAAATTGAACTATATATTTTAGATAACGCACTAGCTAGGACAACCTAGAAGAGGTATCCATGGGGAGTTGTCATCCATTTCTATCTCTTCTCTACATCTTTCTCAGACATGATGTCATTATTATGTCCCTGGAAAACTTTTTCATAAGTGCCATTATTAGACTTGGGCAAAATGTCTTTCCCGTTTTGGAAAAAATACTCAAGACTTTTTTTTCTGTAATCTTAAATGAGACCAAATGTACAAATCTCAAAGAAAATAAATGCTCAACAACAAAGTTGTTGATGTTGTAGACGTTCACACAAAGTAATGCCACTTGTTATTTCAACACATTTAAAACTTTTTTTTAATAATTAATAATTTTACTTTTAAAAATCAGGTTATTTAATTTGCTATTGGAAAATATTTTCAAGCAGAAAACAAAATTTTCTTTTGCAATCAAAAAATCAAACTAAATAAATTTGTTAGAACTACTCTTGTAAACAATTTTGGCTTCACAAGATACATATTTTCTGCCAGCAAACACTAGGTCTTGTGCAAAGGTTTAGATTACTTTCATTAAAATTTGTATTTTAATGACAAATGATGCTGATAAGTACGTTCATTAATCTGTGTGACTAATAAGCAGTAGAACTGAACCTAATATTTTCTAAATTGAGCATTCAGATGATTAAACTTTGGTTGGGTGTATTTGGTAACAGACCTCAGATAGAAGCAACATGGTATAAGGGTTTATAAAAGTTCATGAATTTTTCTTTATTAGGACCATATGTCAATAGCAAGGATTCCAGTACCATATAAAAACATTAAGTAATTACCTTCCAGAATTTAATGATGGAACTGAATTAATTCAGAAGCACACTAAGTACTTTCAATAGCTGGCATATATTACTTTTGGTTTTAAGAAAAAAAAGTCCAGAGATCCAGAACTGTGCTGCCAATACCCAGTACTTAGTAAAAAGAAGGTTTTAAGACCAAGGTTTTGCATCACAGATGGGAGAGAAATGACACAATATTAGAAACTGCTATTTTAGGAAAGGTCTTAAATACACGTGCATTGACGATTTGCTAGATATTACAGTTTGTCCTATATGATTTGCACTTCAGGGTGTTTTTCATATGTTCAGAACATAATAAATCCCATGTGAAGCCAAGTATGCTGCTCTTGTAGTAGGTGCAACATAGTTCATGTCTAAGAGAATCCCAATTTCCTGCCAGATGTCCAATCTGAAGTTCAGTTTGAAATGATGGCTTTAGATAGGTGCCAATAGTGGAGGATATGTTAGAATCTTCTCACAATCAGTGAGGCCTAGAGAACTCGTAACTTCTAGGCTACTGCAGAAAGGCATGAGGCTTTCCTAAATTTATGTTGCATCTACCAGCCTTTTGTAATTACCTTAAACACCCTGTGCCATTTTAATATCAGAGAAAACCTACACATTGTCATCTGTGTCCATAACATATACACAACCACAAAAATGTAGGTGTATAAAGCTGAAGCAGATTTCTATCCTGAATATGACACCAGTTCTCCAAGTACATCTAGCTCAAATGGGTGTAGGAGAGCTCTGGGCAAGAATCACTGCCACAATCCCCTAAGAGGTACCTAAAAAGCCAAGAAAGTGGTGGAATAATTGCTTCTATCTAAATCTAGAATACATCATTCTTTCTATGGGATGTGTTCCCTGTCAACCACAAAGCTTAAATAATTTTAGTTAGCTGAAATGATGGTGATTTAGGCCTAGTCTTGGAATACTCAGTGATGTAAAAGCAGCTGGAGACTGGATAGTAAAAGCATAACTGAAGACTGTCACCAGGCACCTCTCCTTAAAGAAGAGGGTTACTGAAATCCCAGGTGACTGAAGGAAAAAAGTCCTAATTTCCTTCAACCTAATAATCTCAACCTGTGAGTGGCATGTACTGACAAGAAGTGGCAATAAGAGGTAAGGGATATTTTGCTAATTCACCAACTAATAAGGAAATATTGACAAAGAAAACAGGGGAAATTACTAAATTACTAGATACATAAACAAAGAAAAATTAATCATATGTTCTCTTAAATCAATCCCCCTTTTTCCCTTTCCCTTTCCCTTTCCCTTTCCCTTTCCTTTTTCAAGTAAAAATGTCCTCTAAAGAAAGGTATTGTCATGCCATGTTTCTGGAAAGCCAGAACAGAGAACTCCTAAGTATTTCACTTTGACTCTGGTTGCTGATGAAAATACTTAGTAGTTTTCCTTGGTAAAACACGTAAAAGGGAATGGGAGGAAGAAGGGAACAGAGTAACAAAAAAGAGAGAGTAATAAGAGGACAGATATGGTTCTCAGTTTCCTCATTGTTGCACTATCTGTCCCCTCAGACGGCTGACTAACTTCAGGTAAAGAAAAGCAAAACCAAAAGCAGTGCCAACAACAAGACAAGGAAACTCAAAACAGCTTGCAGAAAACCAAGAGGGACTGTTAACTACCCTCTTTGGTATGGTCCATTGCTTGTTTATTGATGCAGATGGAACAGAGTGAATATGGCTGCAAATTTAGCAAAAACAAGTGAGAATTCAGGTTAATAACACTCAGTTCTAGAGAACAGAATAGCTGGTTATAAATTTTAACCATTCAAGATTTACTATCTTCCATTTGGAAACCACGAGAGGACTTAGGTATTCCTCATTGTTTCAGTAGATTTGGTCCAGATCCTTTAGCAGTGAAATATTAATATTAAATCTGCAGATTGGTGTTTAATTTGATTTCATAGATCAGTTAGGCGACTAAGAGAGCAGATAATTGGATAGCTGCAGTCTGCTCTTCACTGTAGAGGGTCTTCTACAAATCTGACAGTCCACTTATTTTTTGGATTTAGTGATTGAACAATTTAGTGTAGAGAATAATTTTCAAATGTGGTAATAATTTCTTAGAGTCCTTTAAGTAGGCAAAGCTGGTAACAAAGAAGCCATAATCTAATTTAATTTCTAATGTAATTGTGGGTGTTGATGACCATATAAAACCCCTCAGTGACACTGATCAGGAAATGTAATTTCTGTAATTTGTACTGCTATGGCTGGCTTGAGTATTTTGATTCTCCAGTTGAATCCTGGAAACTAAGCTACGAAGAAGGATCATAAGATCACTGGCCTTGGGATTCACTCCCTCTTGTGGCAATAAGTCATAACAATTGATGTGGTTTACTCACTTTGCATCTTTGTTTTTTAAACTGTTGCTTCTACTGTTCTTACCTGAGGCAATGGTTATGCTACCATTGAGCCTGACATTTGTAAAGACAAAAGAAACACTATTTAAATTCCAGTGTGTATCAGTGTATGTTCACACATAGTGTATACATAGTGTATATACAGCAATAAATAGTCACATAATAAATATTTAAGCACACTGACTCATTCTGAAGTGGACCAAAACCAACCCCCAACAAATATTTCCTAAAGTATTTCCTGACTACATTAAAAAAAACCCAACTTACTTTCAAAGGATTTCTTACTGCTGCTAAACTGTCTTATCATTTCAGAGACAGTCTGCTGCAGATTCTCCATAGGAACATATAAGGCTTTGTAATACTGGCTGCATTTTGCAAAGGTACTGCATGCACTGCTGAATAATGAAGTACTTAATATTCTGCAGAATGTCAAGCTTTTCAATTTATGACACCCAGGTTACTTCAGCGTAGTGGATAAAGTTTTATTTTTAAGTAACTTGAAATTAAAAATAAATTGGACACTCGATCATACTTTAAAATCACAGTCTATTAAAAAGGTTTAGATGGAACGGTAAGGTTATCTGGAACATCCACTGGAATGGGCAGAAGAATGGCCATATGCTAATGCAGAAGGTGTGGGTATGTGGGGTCATAAGGGCAGGCAAAATTATAGTTTTGGAAGCACAAAATTGAGTGACTCACAAGATCTACTTCCTAGTGGTTAGTGTGCCAGGTGGAACCCAACTCATAAAAAAAAATTAGAAAAAACCCAGAGTATTCTGAGAACTTAATTATTTTGTAGTGAGGGCAGACTAGAAACTGGGTGCAGAGGTTTAAGGAGACAAAAGAACCTCACCTGTCCTCTCTGCCTACACTGTCTTTTACCCAGTTCTTTTCCATATGGAAATAAAGCACAACTGTGATCATATTATGTTCCATCCAGCAGGAATGGTAAGATCAGAGAAGTAGATTGTTCACACACAAAAGAATTTGCAGAGTGTGAACTATATACACGAAATGTAGGACACAAACAAAAAAAAAAAGGATGAACTGTAACAATTTTGAAAAAGGTTCTTAAGTCTTCTGTGTTCTGAGCATACAGCAACTGAAAAAAATGGTTATTTCTTTTTTTTATTCTTCAAGGGTGTTTTATTCTCTATGAAGAAAAAAAAATCTGTGTATAAAGAGGGCCTTTCTGGCAGCATAAAATGCGGAGCATATGCCAGCTTTTAGGGAACCTGTAAAATATTACTCATTGATTTTTTTCTTTTGTGACTTTAAACCTTGCAGAGAGACTAACAGTTGAAAGTGCTAAACCACTCAGAATTAAACATACTCATAATTTCTTCTGGCAGTGGTGTCAAATAAAAAAAAAAGCATGGTGCTCCTCTTAATTTGGAAATTAACCTCTTGTCTTCATATTCTTTTCTAATTTTATGAAGAAAGTGGTTAAAACTAGGGGGTTTTATATGGCATCCTTTAAAATATTTTGTTAAATCTCCATTAACAATGTTTTAGGTATAAAGACAAGAGATTATGGGAGCTGCTGTTTTAGAAAAAAGCAGCAGCACAAGAATATCCCTAAAATCCAGCAACATCTCCAAAAACAAGAAAAAAAAAAGCAAAGTAAGAGAGCAACCAAAAGTGGCAAACAGATTTGTTGTCTAGAGACAACCTGAGTACTAACTGATGCCATTTAACCAAATGTACTGCAATTGAACTGCAAGCTAGATCCATAAGAACAATTAAACATTAACTGAGATCTCTAAGAACTCTAAAGAGATTTTAAAGTGATTTTACAGTGAATACTGAATGAATGGATAATGATATATTCACAAAATTCTCCTATTAAATGGCTTCCAGATGTTCGTTGTTCCCATTATTGCTGGGAATCCAAAGACACATGGACACATTTGAGGACATATGAGTATTCTTTCAGACCATTTTAAAACAAGCTCCTTCATCAGTTATGTAGATGCTCTTTATTTATTTTTTTTTCTTTTCTAATATTTCTGTTGATCTAAGAATCTTTATATAAGGATATTTATGAGACTTAAGACTCAAGTATGTTCTCATTAGGTTTTTAATATGACTAAATCTACTTTTTTAAAAAAATCACACCAGGTACTGGTCTGCATTGCAGACACCCAAAGTAATTTAAAAATCTGGAAAAGAGATATTACTGACTTGTGTGCAATACAAATTTCATATATGTGAGAACTGAGAAGGATCTCAGACCTGATGGGTTTTGTTTGTACCCAATGTCCTTGTGAAAACTTGTATTCATTACTGTGAAGTACTTCCTTCTTCAAGTGATAGATTTATATTTAGTAATTGATTAAGTCTGAGATTGCTTTTATGCAAATTTAACCATCGAAAATTAAATGTCTTTTCTTAGTATTCTGTGTGGACATTGAAGAGACACATTCTTGCAGAGGGTGTTTCTGCCCATCCCAGAACAGATATCAAAGGCAGTGGTGATGAGTTGCTTTTTGGGAGTTTGCAATTTGCCTACAGAGGGTCTTAGATTTAGGCCTGCTACAAGGACCCTAGATGATTACCTTAGGCTTCACACATAACCCTAGTCATTGGCTTCACATGAAAGGAATGATACCCTTAAATTATTACAAACATTAAAGTGTGAAGCGCCACTCATCCATCTGCTTGATTCAATAATGGGTCTTTGACAGGGTCTTACAAGAGATACTTGGGCAGAATGCACAAAAAATCAAGCCACGGACAGCTAAGAAACTATTTTTCTGTATGGTACTTTTCAAGTTGATTAATTAGATCTCGGTTTATGTCTTCAAGCAACTAGATGAATGTGAATTCCTATTTTTAGATATTAAACATATTAATTGTCCTTGAAGATAAAGAACATAAAATGCCAAGAAAAGAATTTCAACACTTTAAGTGTAGTTAAAGAATTGTGTCACCTATTTATAAAACAGGGAACTTCTGTTGCTCTGAGCTCTACCATAGCATAACTCCTGGTGACAAATGAACTCTGTCAGGACAGGTAGTTCAATGTTGCTTTCTGCCTTGGAAATACAATGTGACCACACTGCTCCTAAGGCAAATATTATTCTCTCAGAATACTCTGCTCCAAGTTATAATTTGCACATTCCAACCAGTCATGCAATGAAAAGTTAAAGGGAACCTTGTAGAGGAAATCAAGCATATAAGGTTATGTTTTGTGATACACCGTTCAGTATTAAGAACTGGAAAATAAGATGCATATGATATGAAGAGAAATCCCATGTGCATTTGAATACATCTTACACATAAAGGCTTTTATATAATAAATTAGAATGTCATAAAATAAGGGCTGTAGTATTCATAATGTGCAAAGAAACTGTCACTTAAATGATCCTCTAAACATATGTACTGTGATTACCCTAAAACTATAACATAATTGTATTAGTTTCATAACAATTACAATGTACATAAGTTTGGTCAATATTAAATAATGACAAAAGGTGTTAACCTCTGTACCAACGCATTACACTCCATTGAAATACAAAAGTATATTAAACACTTGGTTTGTTTATCATTATTGTTTGGCCTGTTATTAATTTAAAATTAAATTTATAATTAGTACTGTTAGACTTTATGCCTTGAAATAATGCATGACACTCCTCAGATACACAGCCTGCCTATATTGTATTTACAGAAATAAACAAGTCACATGCTCTTTTACAGAATAAATGAAGAGCTAGTCTATGTTTTGTTTTAAAGAAATCCTTTGTATTACATTTCAGAGATCTGTTCGAGAGGTAGATGAACATACAAGCCTTCAAACTTTATTTTTTCAGAGGTTCACAAGCTGCATATTCAACATTTTTTTTTCTTTTCTGCTGCATTCTTTCTGTTCAGAATTAAAAGCATTAGGCTAGATTCTTCTGGAGGAATATTGCACAGAAGCTTCGAATTTGTGGGGTTAAGACATTGCAAAGCTCAAAAAATTTGGCCTTCTGTTGACTTTCTTTAAACATAAAGGAAACGTGATGTGTAATAGCCGAGTTCCATTGGAATGCTTAAATATGGTATACTATCCTTATTTCAGGAACCAATTTTGATTTTTTCCTCCTTTCTCAGTGTTGTTAAAATGTGTATATAGCCTCTATTTTTGAGTCAATACTATCACTACAGCCATCCAAAGAATCTATTTCTAGATTTTACCAGTCTTATATTGTTTTACAGGAAAGGTTTGTTAGCTTTGAGTGCAATGAGTGGAAAATGCCAGGCTTATTTTCATAGACACAGATGGTGATTGCAAACAGTGCCATCCATCCTACCTTTCTGTGTATGACTTTATGCAGAGTCTGACTTGAACTCATCCTTGGGCATTGGAATACCTCACTGGCAACACTAAAGAAGAAGAAAGGAAAGGCAGCAACGAATTTCAAGTAGCACCTCTTAAAGAAATCCAAATATTGTAATATGTCTTCCTCCCTTCTCCTGTTAAAGTGTTGTGACTCTGCGTTGTCTCCAGTGACATACAATGTTTAGAGCTGAGACTTGAAACATTCCTTCAAAGGCTAAAGTCCAACTGGAATTGATAGTTCAGTTCCAGGGACTTTAATACTGTTTTACCTCTTGTTAGCCAGAGGAAATGAAAGGCATTGACCCTATGCCTAAATCATATGACTTAATATATGGAGTAAATATCCTTGAAATAATAATTAAAATGGGGATTTATACACCATTCACTTAAAAAAAATTGATGATTAAAAAAATTGCTGGCATGATATTTTTAAGTAATATTTTTATGTTTGTTTATATGTGTGTAAAATTAGTTAGACCAAGACATTTTGTCTATATTGATAAACTTAAAAAGTCGTTGTCTTGAAAAAAAAAGTCCTGCTATGAAAAAAAATTCCCCCTAAAAATGTATAGCTATTCTGAAATTGAGCCAAGCACAATTTTTGAATTAGAGAAGTAACATTTTGTTAATTGGCATGCTCAAATTAAGTATTTAAGATTATAATTAATTACTTTCTATACTCTTAATTGAAACATTACAACATACTTGGTTACTATTTAATTAGAAAACACATTAATTATATATTAAGGTCTTCAATTGTTTATATAGTCGAGCGTCCCCTTTGAAGGGAATTCAGCAGTAAACAAGCCAAGGCTCAGCAGAGCATTCTGGCATGAAGATGCAGCAACATCGGTGTTGTTGTGACTTACTTTGATTTACATGGGCTGAGCACTGATCAGTGAACAACTTCGTAGGAATTCAGCCCGCATGGCTCCAGGAGCCACAAGAGCAGGCGTCTCTCACCACATTCCGAATGGGCTACGTGCACTTGCCCAGATGCAATGTGCAATCACACAGGGAGATGCTGCATTAGCAATTACCATGGAAAGTTCTCAATAATAAAGGGAAGGAACCAAT
>VYZT01042300.1:18503-33765 GCA_013400735.1 Pomatostomus ruficeps | reverse complement strand
GACACCAGATTGAGATTTTCTGAAGTTGCCTCCATGGAAAAGGCACAGATGCCCTTGCCTTGCTGCAAGAGTTGCGCTCAGTTATTAGTAATTAAGTTAGTCATGCCATTGCTCTCCTTGAAATGCAGAGGCAGGAGAGCACACCACTACCTACCTTAGGCCACTCTGAGAGCCCTTGTCAATGGCCATGAGACTCTGGCACTTTTGCCTACCCTGCTTCTGCTCTACAGCATCTGATTTCTTATACTGCTAAAGATCTTGAAAAGACACTTTTGGAAAGGGCACATTGAGGGCACATTCATACTAAAAATCAATAAAGAAGGATTTATATGACTTTTTATTATTACACCCAAAGCAGACCAGAGCATACTACTTAGCAGAGGACTTAGAATGAGAGTTCTCAAAAGGCAAATGTTCCATCCAGGGCTTAAAGCCAAGTTTAGGATTTGCACCAAGTGTTGTGGATGACTAACTTAGCTCTGTAGATGCAGCTTTTGTGAAGTACAGGGCAAATTGGGATGCTAAAGAGCATAAGTGCTAGTAGGAAACTAAAGTGCATGTGTGAACTATATAGCTATCTTATTTCGCTTGCTTTCAGAAGGGTCTTTCTTCATTTGGAAAGAGTTAGTGGGGTTCCAAGCCAAGTGTGCCTACTGATGAGCTGTTACTCTCTTAATTTGGCTGTTAAAGAAAATTTATCTTCAGAAATCTGCCCTGAAGTTGGTATTTGAGAGTCGTGAAGTTCCTGGGCTGAGGACCTTTTGCCAGATCAGAACAAGACACCACTGGGCATTCTGGAAATGCCCTGTCCCAACAGAGTGCAAGGTTAACGGGCATATCTTGACTCCTCTCAGGAGCCTGGCTGGCAGATCCTGTAGTGTCCTTTCCTTGAGCACAGCAGTCACAGGTGCTACCAGGTGTGCTACCCTGGATTTTTGCTGTGACTGCTTTGACTTTGAGGCTCAGGGTCCACCACTGGTCCATTAGACAGCAGAAGGCAGTCCACAAATTGTTGCAAAAATACATCTGTTTCATGCAGATATATTTGTTGTGTCTGAATGTTCACACGTTCACTCCCTTGAAGTCAAGAAATCAAGGAAGATGGAGGAGAGCAAAAGTAACGAGCTAACATTAAAAGTTTTGGGTAATTTTCATGCGTGAGAAATCGTATAGCAACAATGTGCAGCATGATCCCTGGGCTAAGAAACAGTGATAAAGCCATGAATTAATAGAAGGTTGAGGAAACCTCTCTAGAGTTTAATCACAGATAAACCCTTTGTCCTCTCAAATGCCCCAGATGGACCAAGGACCCCAATCAAAGGGCTGACAGACCTACTTCCTTCACTAGTTAACTATTATATATGAATTGTGATGTTAGAACTGCTCAGGGGCATATTGTGGGCCTTCTTGGGCATCAACTAAACATGGTCCGTGCCTTCCGCATGGGGCACCAGTTTAAACCGTGTCCATTTCAGCTCTGCCATCCCTGATGAGCAAGAGGGACAGCACCAAGAGGGGCAGAAGTAATTTTCTTTTTAGATTATAGCCCCTGCCTCATATTGTCACGGTGAACCTGGCTGAGGCATTAAAGGGGGCAAGAGAAAAGCTCCAATATTCTAGAAGGATGACCAAAACTGCAATTACTGTGTGATGGCCTTGATTTCTCAGGCTTTTCATATAAACTATAGGTCTTCAAAAGTCTGCCTTTAGCTCTTCTACTACCTCAGTATTTCTCATTTTCTATATATTTCTCAAGTAGTCACATCTGTATGAGGATAGTAGACAATCTTACCTGAAATTTTCATTTTCTAAAGCCTTTCAGCACCCTAAATTGTATGTTTTATGTACTGAGACTAAACAGGTTTGAAAAATGTCATTGCCCATCTTTTGCTCAACATTAAAAAAGAGAGGTTTTCACTATAAACTGCTCAGTTAATGTTCACTAAGTGCTGAAATTGCTGTGATAGGATATTTCAATTATGAAAGGACAAATTTTCCATGCTTCTGAGATCTGAACCAATTGCCACTTTTACAGGAGCCATAGGACTTAGTTCAAAACCAATTTTGCAACTTGAGTACTATTGAAATGAACCAGATTTTGAATCCAAACTGGAATCTAAATTTCACGAAGAGACCGTATCCCAGTCCCTCAAATAGAAATGGGTGACATACAGGGGCTCTGCTCTGTGATAGTTTAGTAGATTTGAGATTGTTTTTAATTGAAATTGCATGAAGAAGAATTTAAATTTTTTTAGAATTTTTCATTACCCACAGAAAGAAACAAGACACTTCAGTACTTCAGAGTTGAAATCAGTCTCCCTGGACCTCTCTGCTGTTGCAGTTGATCCAAATGGGTCCTTCCTTTGCCAGGTGCAAGGTCTCTACAAAAAACCTGAGGTCATGCTCACCCCTCACTGGGCAGCACCATGTCTTCAGGCTACCCACCCACCTGAACCCTCACAGTAGCCACCCCAAAGTCCTGAGTGCCCAGCAGCTGTGACACACCACTCATAAACAGAGCATGCGGGTCTGGAGGATTCCATTCCACATTTCCAGGCACCATCCTCTTGTTATGTAGACCCTGCATCTCAGTGGGCTACAATATATCCAACAAGTTATAGTTTTAAATAACTTGGCAGGAAAAAATTGCTTTCTTGCAATACTGTCATGTCCCCCCAAACACAACCAGAATGAAAACTGAGTTGTTAAAAATAATGAATTACATTTATTCTTAGAGCACCTAGAGACAAATATTCAATACAAGCCACACTGCGGGTAAAAAGTATGCAAAAATATCAGGCTAAGTAGGAAAATACCAAAAATAATCACCTTTTTATAATATGTGTTGGGATATTCTGCTTATCAGATCTACAGAATGTAACTAGGAATACCTTAGATAAGTAAGAGCTACATAACATCTAGGTTTGAATAAGCAATGCATGTTTCTTCAGCATGTTTTCTTGTTAGGCCTTTCAGCCAGAATATATTCCCATTTTAAATACCAACTTCCTATTGAATTATATGAAATAGAAACTGCATGATATGAATGACTTCCCTAAAATTAAATTACCTTCAAACTAGGTGTCTTACCTATAAGCAAGCATAATTACAGTAATATATATATATGCATGGGCATGTCATTCATTTTATTGAAGATTTAATCAAGCTTTCTATGCAACTAATGTATATCATTAGCAGAGTTTAGGTAGGCATGTGATACTGGCTCTTTAGGAAGAGACCTGGATGGATTCCAACTTAGTTAACCCTTAAAATGTTACTGATTGGCAACAAAGAATTGACATTACCCATGTGTGCAAACTACATTAAAAAAATCCATTTGCCGTGAAAGTTACCATTGGATTTAAATTTCACAGCAAACAAGAACACAGAAAAGGAAGAACTACCATGGCTGTGCTGTTGGCCCCACAGGAAGAGTCTCCCAGGGTACCTTCTGGGGGGAAGCTTGCGTTCCTCCTTACCCCCAGCTGCTGGGGCCTGGGAGTGCTGATTTAGGCATGTGATTTGTGTAAAGGGATCAGGCCCTGCACCCCAGGGTCCATCCAGCTGGTCAACAAGTTGTTCTGCTAACACAGCACAGTCCAAAGACAGGGAAAAAAGGTGTTGGCTCCTGATTTTCCATAAGCCAGAGGCCTACTGCAGTCATTTTGCAAAGCAGAGGACTCCCACCACTGAGTAAGCAGTGCCACCACCTCCAGGTCACAACCTACAAGAGCAAGGATATGCATTCTGGGGACAGGAGCAGGGCCAGAAGGGAGAGCAACGCACTACCCATTTGCAGGGGTGTGCTGCCCTTTGTAGAGCATCCCCTTGCTGTCATGGTCCCATGGGAAACCAATCAGCCATTGCACATGGCATCCTCAGGCCATAGCCCTGTTCTTCTCACTAAAATCTTTAACGATTAATGGTTCCTGCTGTATTCCCTGGACTGTGGCTGCTCAGATGCCCCATGTGTACTTATTTTTGTGTATAAGCCTTGCAGAAGGTCTGGTCATGTAGCTAAGAAAGATGTGCTTGAGCACTGCCCATGTAACCATGAGCCCCTTTGTCCTGTTTCCCGTGCAGACACAGAATAGCTATAATTCTCATATGTAATTTATTTTTAAGTACAGTGTATTGCTCTTTTCTGAAACTTTTTCCTTTTTCTTTCTTTTTTTTGACAACTTTCTGCATTGGCAGAGCATCTTGGGATTGAATTTATGGGTATGGACCAATCATTCCTTTTAGCCTGCAGATTCTAGACCCTGAGAGATAAACCCCATTTTATTTTTTTTTTTTCTCCACCTCCCCTTTTCAATTCCTAACCAATTTCTTTATGCTTTAGAAGGGATCATACAGCTATAACAACAACCCTTGTCAAAGTGTTAGTGGAAATCACTTCACTAAAATGGTGATAGTGATAGCATATTCCAGGCTTAAGGAGTTCTAGGAATTACTGAAGTGATCATAACGTAGTGTACATTCCTTTTTATGCTGTATAGTTTTGACTAGTTTTGACATCTGCTTTTAGTGAGTTCTCCTACGGTTGCCAGGTTTTGGAAACACTGTAAGTGTCAAGCAGAATGACTAACTAGTATATTAAAAAAGAAAAACTGTTATGGCCACGTAAAATTCTGCTAATTTGCAGTGTTGAGTTCTGATTTTTAAGTAAAATTTTATGTTTAAACCTACACCTACGCATCATGTGTAAATCAGTTGCCTATACATATCTGTAAATGATATGCATATATACATTCCTTTCCAGGTCTGTAAATCCAAAGTGGACTGAAAGTTATTTAGGAATTTAAATAGAACTAGACTCCAGATCCTCAAGTCAGCAAATGTATCCAATATTTCTAAAACTAAACTCAACAAGAACCTTGGCAGTGGGTACTATTTTCACACTTCAGCTTTAAATATAATAGAGATCTTTTGAGTCTTATTCATTAATACATTGTACTTATCTGACTAGCTATTTGTATTCAGGGATACAAATAATGCATTTCTTGAATAGGCTAACTTGAAATTCAGATCAGTTTTAGTTTGCAATCTCCTATAATTGTTGATAAATGGAAAAAAAAACCAGATGGTGAGGCAGTTTTAGTTCACGCTCTTATTAAAAATGCCCCCAGAAAATGTCATTAGCTTAAGCTGTGAACTGTGGAAAACCCATTACAAGCCCAAATTTAAAAAATCACTCACAACCCAACTTATTTTTGTTTTTATTATTATCCTAAGGTAGCATTAATTCCCACTCATAAGTATTAGATTGTAGTGGATGATACATGGCTAGATTAACATATGAGGAGTTAAATTAAAATCCTTTTTAAAACTGACATGCAAATTTTGCTTTATATATGCAATTACATAAGCAGAAAAACCTTTTGGAATGAAAATCTTTTAAAAATCCCCAGAGATCAGTAAGACAAAAAACTTAAAAACAGAGCAAATTTAAGACCTCTTATATCATCAATTCTGTATAAATTAAAGTGATGTGAAATTAATTGTATAATATGCACATTTGAAAGGCTGCACATTTAATATCTTGACTTAAGTCTTACGTTGATTTGATTTTCCTAGCATTCTGTAGGGGGAAAACATTACTGAAATTATTTTTAATATTTAATGGGCTAAAATCTTTTCTAAATTCTCACTGCACATACAATTTGTTACAGACTTTCCTGCAAGGTTGCTATAAATTTTTTTCAAGATAGTTTGATCAGCATTTGTTATTTAGCTGGATGTCTGTAACTGACTCCATAAACATTAGCACTGGTCAGTGAGAGAAGGCAGTTTTGGGGCAAGGTGTAGCATAACCACAAGTGCCCCACAAGGAGTTCTTTGCAAAACTCTTCTTGGCCTCAAACAGAGAGTCCACGGTTTGTCTTTGAGGTACCATGCGATCTTCAGAGTCTTGACCAGGATCCCAGGCCTGTCCCAGCTGCCAGCATCCCCTGTCAGCCAGAAGCACAGCCAAGTTTATATGAGAGCTTGCTGGTTTGCTGGGTGTGATATGCCCAGACACATGCCTTCCTAGGCAGACCTTGCCCCCGGAGTCTGAGGGAGGGCACAGCAGCACCACCGTTCATGCACACCGTGTCAAGCTGCACTGTCCACAGGGCCTCATTTTAAAGGACGCAGGAGGGAACTAAGGCGATGAAAGCAGATCCAGGGGGTTAATTTCCAATGCCTGTCAAGACCTGTGGTCCCAGCAGACGTGCTGGTGCTAGGAGAGTTGCTCAGGGCTGTACTACAGCCCTGCTCCCTCCCTGCATCCCACATCCCCTGCAGTGAGTGAGCACCCAGAAACATCCCACACATAAGCAACAAGCTTAGTTTTGCCCACGGGCAAACTCAGTCAGGCCATCACCAGCCAGCTGCCCAGCTCATTTGCAACAGTCCCAGCCTGCAGCAAACCTGCTGGAGTTAGTGCAATTTTTCCTTCAGTGTAAAAACTGAGCGGATTCACTGTTAACGAATCTTCGACTTCCTCTCCCTTGCCCTCCAAAAAAAAACGGGTTGATATGTCATTATTTATTTTGCTTTCATAAGCTAACAGCTGACAGCATGACAATTAAAAATAATAATAATAATTCAAAGCATTTCAAATTAGCCCCTAAATTGCTTAGCACAATTCTCCTGTTTCCTGTGACATCCTTGTAATACACCATTTCCATGGCTAACTAATAAGCGCTTTCAGAAGGGGTGAAGATGGGAAGGGGATCAAGTGCCACTAACTAGCCTAGGCGAGGAGTTATGCTGTATGAGAAATCCCTTCACACTCTGCTTCAACCTTTTTTTTTGTCCCCAAGCATTTCTTCTCTCTGTTTTTTCCAAGCATGCTGTGCCAGGCCTGCAGTTGACTTCTCGACCTTTTTTTCCTGTCCTTCCCTATATTTCACCTTTCTCTTTTTCTTTGTCCTGGTTTGGTTTGGTTTGGTTGGAGTTTCAGGCCTTTCTTCCTTCCCTTTTCTGACTTTCTGTTCTTGGAGTTACGTTTATTTTTCTTTAATACATTTTTGCAGCATCCTAGTTTTACCAAACTCACTTCTTCTCTCCCCTTCCCCCTCTTCGTTAATAATTAGTGCTATTAATTTTGTCTGACAGTGCTCATGACCTGTTTGCTGGTGTTTGGTTTACAGTGGGTTTGGCTTGTAAGACAAACTTGTTCCATGGTGTGGTGCATTGTATCAGAGAAATTAAGATTTATTTTTGCTTTTTTGGTTTGTTGCATGAAGTATTTGCCACTTGCCCACAGCAACTTTAAAGCAAAACTAGACAAGCTCAGGAAACACATTGGAGGGAAGACTGCTCCCTGTTCTGTAAGGAGAATTTTCCCCTGAAATGGTGTGTCATTTATGACAGCATGTCATTTGGACAGAGACATATGGTACATGTGAGAGACCATCATGCACCTCTGTACCAGCCCCAGATGTAAGTCCCTTCCAGCAGGAATGATGCTGGTGTTTATCCCAAAACTACTGCAAAGCTGTGCAACTCTAATTCATTCATTTATTTTTAATCACCTGCTGGCATTCTGACTGTGGTCGATATTGCAGATCACTATTGGTCCATCTGCTGAATCAAAAATAAGACTTGAGTAAAGCTAGACATCCCTTTTTGTCCTAACAGCAGGAACACAAATCCACATCTGTAAAGCATCAAAACAGAATACGCCTCTGTTTCAGAGCTCCTTACGTAACATTTCCCCAGCAGAGCACTCAGCAGTGCTCTCTGCCAAGCATGAGCGAGGCTGGAAAGCATCAGTAGCTCCAGCCCAAACATCAGCAGTGCTACTAACACCTTTATAGAAGTGAAATATCTCCGATGAATGAGATCGGTAACAAGTTGTCATCACTGAGCAAGCTGCCACCCTAGACAGAGAGTTCCTTTGTTGGACATAAAGGGATACAAGTTCAAACTCTGCATTTCTCTCACACAAGGCACTATGGGTTGTTGATACTGCTTTGTTTTAGGAGGAGCACTGGAGAAAGAGTCTGAATTTTATGACCAAAGCTCAAAACCTATCTGCATTTCCATTGGTGATATAATTACAAGCCAAGCTCATGTCTTGAATGTAGAAGAGTATTTTGAAATCTCTCCTGTAAAGACAGCTGAGATACAAATTGACATGGGACCAGAGGGATATTGGATATGAAAACAATCCAAAAAAGAAAATAAGAAAACAAATTTCTCTTAAGGCCTATAAAAATGACTTTCAGTCCAGCTGTCTTTGCAAAACTTCCAAAGCATTTGCAAAATCATGTTATTACCTTATCACACTGCATTTTTATTTCCAGCAAATGCTGTGTTTGTCAATTGTGAAGTTATTTCTTAGATATTATTCTCATTGACTTTTTTTAAAAAAGTGACTTTTGACTGTAATTATTCTCATCCCCAGTATTGTGTTAATAGTTTGTGGAGTAGTCCTGTTCTTCTTGCAATCAATAATGAATCTGCCTGAGGTGTGGTGGCTGTGTCTTGGTGTGGCTGTGTGAATCTGTTCAGTGGTTTGTAGCATGACAGCTGTTGACTGTGTGCTCCTTGCCTAGCCATCCTCCATGTTGTGACTTTCTCTGTTTTTATCCCTTTCTAGAAGCTGAGGAACTATACCAGAAACGGGTGCTGACCATAACTGGCATTTGCATTGCTCTTCTAGTAGTTGGCATCATGTGTGTGGTGGCCTACTGCAAAACCAAGTAAACTTTTCTCTTCTATTTTATATCTGTGGTTGTTGGTCAGGGCCTTCCCAGTTGACTGTAGCTTCTCTGGGCATAAGATTGTATCTGGGTTTCTCTAGAGGTGAGCTTAAGAGACAAACTTGTGATCATGGTACTCTGGTCCAAGCCAGATGAATGCAGGTCTCCACATCCATCAGCAGTGCAAAAATAAGAGTGGTATCTGAAATGTTTCTCAGTCTTCAAATGTAATTTACAATTTTTGTCTTTTTTTGTTTGTTTTTCTTTTCTATCACTGGTTTCTTCAGCTGAAAAGGAACAAACTCCAACACTGGAATCATGTTGCTCTCCAGTAGTAAATTTTATGTATAAGCCTAATTTGTTTGTACTTGAGACACGATTAATGATGTTAAAAGTTACTATACACCAAAGGCCAAAAAATTGAACAGAAAAGTGCTCTCAATGCAAAAGTAGGCATTTAAATGCATTCTGTGAGTCTCTAAATTACTGGGGGTGACTCTCAAACATGCATGAGGCACTCTAGACCATAAATTACACAGAATATCAGCAGAATTTCTGCTGCCAAAACTCCTGGCTGCTCTTATAAATCTCCCCACCAAAACACAGAAAACCCTTATCATAAATATTCCACATTTGTATTAACCTGATTTACTGTTTCAAGGCCTGATTGGCAGTTGGACTGTTGGTTTTTGTCATAAGCCCCACCAATAATGGATTTGTTAGAAGTGGGGGAGGAGAGAGATCATTTATTGCTCTCAGTGAGAGTCCAGACACACACACACAACTGCTCCCACCCATAACCTTGTGCCGGTGGTCAGTGGGGAGCAACTGAAACAGTAATAAAAAATCAGATCAATTACTGCTTTTAAAAATCACATCCCCATGTATTTCAACAAACATTTAGTCAGGATCCTGAAGTATGGTTTTCTGTACAAAGAGCCGCCAGAATCCATCAGGGGTCTGGAGGTTTTTTTTTGTCCCAGACATCAGCAATCACTATGAACCAAAAGTTCATAGTTTTCAAACACAGCTGATAAGAGGGCCATGCCAGGACATTGCCCTCCAAATGCAGCAGTGATGCCAGACTATCTGTGAGGTGATTTGCATATACTTCTTTCTCTAAATAGGGGAAAACTCAGAAACCAGCAAAAATCCTGGAATGGTGTTAGGAGAACAACCAATGTAATAGCTTAGATTTTGTTGTTCTCCTTGCAAGAAATATTGCTGATCAATTGCCAAGGTTCTATCTTCAGACACTGAGTCTTAATTCAAAGGTACTTTGTTTGCAAATATTTTACATGAAGAAAAAAGCTTCTTAAGTGAAGTACACACTAGCTTTGCCATTATTCTTTCTTCTGTTTTGTGGAGTAATTTCTTTTTTTAGTTAGTGTCCTTTTACTAGAGGACAAACAACACAGATAAAAGCATGAAAATTCAAATACATTTGTCACTGAAGGTGGGAAGTAATGCCATTTTCTAGGGATGGATTCCCACATTACGTGTGCCAGGATTTCAGTCCTGTAGATGATAAACTCAAACTCCTTCTAGAACTCACTTTCTCTACCATGTTAAGGAATTCAGGTTGTTCTCAGCTCCCAAGGTCTCCAGAGCCTCTTGAAGGGGAGCTGTGAAATCAAGTTAAAACCTTGCTGGAGTGTTGCTTCTCAGCCCAGCAGGTCTCTCGGTAGTTCAAATGTCTCCTGGCACTGCACTCACTAAACACCTTAACTACTTACATGTCCTGAGATGATGTCTGGTTATCCTTAAAGTCCACATGGACCACAGACTGCATCCTTCTGAGACAGGAGCATTTGCAAGACAAATGTATCTGTGTATGCCATTCCTGTGATGTGAGATAAATTAAGCATTTTCCACTATCCAGGCACATACACACAGAGAAAATATCTAAAATGCTGTGTGTCAAGTCATGTTTTCATTATCTTTAAGCTTTTGTGGCTATCAAGCTTCAACATATTTATTGCTCTCCCTCATTCCTCCTATTTGTAAAGTGTGGAATGGTCCCCTTGAGTTCAAAACAGGATTGAAAATAGTAATATCTTACACTGTCCTACCCTGCCAACACTATTTGCACTTCTGCATATGGCTTAGGGAATTGTATGTATTTTAGCTTTTGCCACAGCCAGTGTCATATACATTCCACAGTGTGTTGCAGCCTCCATCCTCCCTTCACTTCCCTGGATTCTCTGACAGTATGGTGGAAATTCTCCAGTGTAATGAGAGAAAAATGGGTAATATTGATAAATTAAGTCTGAAATTGAATAGCCCTTTCTCTGGTTAATTATTTTGGTGTTCTATTTAACATGTTCTGCGCAGCCTTCACAGTGCCAGGTTTTACTATGCTGTAAGTTTTGTTGCTGACAGCTTGTAATGATCTTCTGAAAAGCTCTTCTGAGGAGAGCTGGAAGGATTACAGAATCACAGAATCATTTAGGTTGGAAAAGACCTTTGAGATCAAGTCCAACCTTTTACTGACCACTACTTTATCAACTAGACCATGGCACTAAGTGTCGCGAGCAGTCATTTCTTGAACACCTCCAGCGATGGTGACTCCACCACCCTCCTGGGAAGTCTGTTCCAATGCTTAACAACCCTTTACATGAAGAAATTTCTCCTGATGTCCAACCTGAACCTCTCCTGGCACAGCTTGAGGCCATTTCCTCTTGCCCTGTTGCTACTTGCCTAGGAGGAGAGGTTTACCCCCTCCTGGGCACACTCCCCTTTCAGGCAGTTGTAGAGAGTGATAAGGTCACCCCTGAACCTCCTTTTCTCCCTAACTAAACACCACCAGTTCCCACAGCCACTTCTCATAGGACATACATGTTATTAGCAAGTGGGGAAACAGCAGCTAAGGACAGGAAACAGTAGTAGCACCAAGGTCAGACAGAGATATGTCAGTAGTTCATGGACAGTTCTACTAAATGCATGAGCAGCTGTGGCATCCACCTGGTAACGATTAGGTTCCAGAGCAAATCTGATGTTGCTGACACGAAACCTTCCAGAGCTGCCAGGAAGTCTGCAGGCTCAGGCCTATCTCCTATACTCTAACTTTGGATTTCCAAGGCTTCATCTGCACTCTTCACTTCTGTAACATGTTTATGTATTTGAAGTACACTGTTGAGGTAGGGGATGAATCCCACCAAAAAAATGTGTAACTGCCACAATGTCTGCAAGCAAGCCCTGAGGCACAGACACCTCGGCTCCCTGTGGTGAACAGAGAGGTGTAACTCCATGGGCTGTCAGAAACCTTGCCTTGGCCCTTGTGAGGGTGTCAAGGTGACTGAGCTACAATCTCTCCCCCTTCCCTTCTGAGTGCAGAAAAGAGCTCCTCCTGAGACATAGCATTGCTTAGAAATGGCTTCCCTTTTCCTCTCACTTGTTCCCGTCCCCCTGTGTCCTGCTGACTCCTGGAAGGGATCCCAAATATCCTTCCCCCTGTGCAGGTCCCCACAGTTCCAGCTGAAATTAGACCTGTGGTTTTCAGAGTTACTCTGAGCTCTAGCAGCAGTTGAGAAAATTCTGGCAGAAGAAGTGATGTTACGTTATTATCACCAACATCAATATGCTGAAAGGTGCAGCTGCTTTCCTTTTGTCTATTAAAATCATTTCCGTGTTTCACGCACAGGAAGCAGAGGAAAAAGTTGCATGACCGCCTTCGGCAGAGCCTGCGCTCGGAAAGGAACAACGTGATGAACATGGCCAATGGGCCACACCACCCCAACCCGCCGCCGGATAACGTCCAGCTGGTCAATGTAGGTCTCACTGCCCATGTTTCGGCCTAGGCTGCCAGTGCCACAGGAAAGCTCACCCCACAGCTTTTAAACATTTACCTGCTGCAGGCTGGTGACTGATTTCTCTTGGCTTTCTCCACACAGAAAAAATTGCTACCGCAAACTGCTGCAGTCTTCTCCATCAGAGAATAGTATTTTTGGTGTATCTGATGGTAAAGGGAGATTGCCTTTCCACATCTCTTTCTATTGGGACTGCTTGTCCCCCTGTTGAATACATTTTTTTAGCTTGACTGGGATGCAGATCTTTTGTACTTTCCTCATTTGTCTCCTGTTCTGAGTCTAGATGGGCTGTGTACCCAGAGGTGTACATGAATGTGCTCAAATGTGTCAGTATGGTTTCTGCGTGTGTTTAAGTGACAAAATTTGTACTTTGGCCCATGTAAAAGACTGAAATCCTGGAAGGAAGGATTGGGAATTATGTCTACAAATGTGTTGTGAACTACAGTTTGTAAACCTGAGGTTTGTCTGGGTTTTTTCAGCAGTACGTTTCGAAAAATGTAATCTCCAGTGAGCATGTCATCGAGCGAGAAACAGAGACCTCGTTTTCTACAAGCCACTACACCTCAACAACACATCACTCCGTGACAGTCACCCAGACACCTAGCCACAGGTACTGGAGGGAGAAGGCAAATGGCAGCTGTAATATCTGATCTGTTGCTGTTGCAAAACCAAAAAGATGTGTAAAACGACAAACCAGGGAAGAGCTATGCTCACTTCATAGTGTCTTCATTTTAAGACTAACAATATTTGATGTCATATCACCTAATTTATTATCTTCCCAGGAATTTACAAAGACCTTTATTGTCTGAATGGCATTCCAATACTGTCACGGTGAATTTTAGTATATGCAAATTGCTAAACAAATGATAATTCTGATGACTGGAAAGCCCTCCTTCCCTCTCCTTTTATCCATACATGCAAAATCACCTTGATACCTGTGGACTTACACAATTCACTAAACTCTGCAGCCCCATTTATCAACCCAAAGGTTATGCTGCAGATCCTGAGTGGCAACAGAACCCCTCTTTTCCCTGGCTAAACTTCTGCTCATATGCATATGCCACCAAAGCCCACTCTCACACTCCCCCTTTCTCTTTTCCTGATTGCTGCTTTCCAGCTGGAGTAATGGCCACACTGAAAGCATCCTCTCTGAAAGCCACTCAGTGCTCGTCAGCTCCTCCATGGAGAACAGCAGGCACGCCAGCCCAGCAGGGCTCCGGGGCCGCCTCAATGGCATCGGCGGGCCCCGGGAAGGCAACAGCTTCCTCCGGCATGCGAGAGAGACCCCTGATTCCTACCGAGACTCTCCTCACAGTGAAAGGTAGGACACACCACCTCATTGCTTTCAGCTGGCAAGGCCTAGTGTTTTCCCAGATGGTTTCAAAACTTGGGAGCACGGGAGAAAAAGGAACAGTGCAGCTATTCATGTAGGGCATACATCTCATTCGTAAAGGTGGAGAGCTTAGGAGTAGTTTAAAGTGTAACAAAAGCATTCCTTCCCTTCTTGCCTCTGCTGGATTTAGTCCTATTAGCCCTCAGTTCACACTTGGAAAAGCTCCATTGGAGTAATTAGTCAGAAATTTCCATTGTAAAGTATAACCAGAACTTTGCCTAATTACCAATTTCTTAGAAGATGGAAGTGAGAAAACTGAGAGATTTTGCGGAGAGAAGGTAATGTATTGATTTACAAGAGAAGGGCACTAAGGACTCCTAAGCAGTATAGAAATTATGCCACCACCTACTTTCTGGAGTATTCCAGCTCCTAAACCCTTTAAAAATTCCTCTTAACCCTTTATTAAATAAAAATAAGGAACGCAAAGTGCAAGCCAGAAGGACTCAGGTCATTGTTAAATCAGGAACAGTTATAAATAAAGCTGGCCAGGAGTTTTCCAACCAAGTAATTTTTACTCTGGAAAGGCTGGTTCATCATTTCCTAAGGTCTGCCTAGAAGTGCATCAGTTGCAAAAAAACTTTGGCAGAAAAAGTCCTTCTCAGGTTTAGGCTAGCATTTTACTTCAAGATGCCCCCAGAATAGCAAAAGAAAGACTGAGAAGGAACAAGACATTTAAAGAGAGCTTTGCTCCCAGCACTCATAGGCAGAAGAAAAGGAAAAGAAAAGGTTACGGACCAATTCTCTGAGCACTTGGAAATCATGAGGGATTTGGTCTTATGGGGTGTCCATAATGTCAAAAATGCAGCCAGGCAATCCCCAAGGAGACTGAGTTGTGTAGGAGGCAAATTGTGGTTTTCAGAAAAATGCATGTGCAAGTCCAGCAAATGCCATTTCTCTGGTACTCCATCTGCCACACAAACAACTGCTTAGCAGCAGGAAGAGGACCCACTGAGGAAGGGCCCTGAGTGTAGTACCACTAAGGATAATAACCTAGCTCTCTTGTTAAAAGTTATGTGTTATTTACCGTGGAATTTAATTTGAAGATACATGGCTCACATGACATAAACAGCCATGGCTCCTATCCAGCAGAGCACTTTGACAAGATTATAATTTAATCGTGCAAGTAGGCCCACTGAAATCAGCAAGATTACTCACATGGGTAGAGCTCAGCATGTGCTTAAGTGCTTTGCTGGATCAGGACCTGTAACAGTAAATACCATGTTGTCTCCTGCCTGGGAACCGAGCAGGATGCACAGCCACACGCCTGCCAGTGGTGAGTATTACAGATTAGTACATTTGGGCATCTGCATGTGAGAAGTGAAGACCATTTTTGCTGCCTGTCTGCATTGCATGGGACACCCAGA
>VYZT01042300.1:0-18494 GCA_013400735.1 Pomatostomus ruficeps | reverse complement strand
ATATTCCTTTTTGTTTCTCTGAAAAGAAAGAAGGCACTTCATCAATTATTGTGTCTCTTGAAGGCTGTACTGTAGGTCAAAAGCAGCAACATTTCTGTGAAAATTCATCAGGCATTGACAGCCTAGCCTGTGCCTGAAGTGATCACAAATTTGGAACATGGGAGATGATAGTTCCCTGGGTATTAATTGCAGGCCTCATCTATTCTTAGCAAGCAGGAAATACCTGGCCAATTGTTCCTGAGATGGATTGTGTGTATGTGTGTGTATATAAGGGAGAAAATGAGAGTTATTTGGAACTAAAAATTACTCAGAAGCAAAAAGGAATGTAGGAGCTGACAAATTTCTTCCTGAAGCCATCAAATGTTGCTGTATTGTGAATTGGTAGATCAAGGCTGTACTCCCTCAATTTTGAAATTAAATTGAATAGACATTACAATGGGTTCTTTCGCATTATCCCATCCATTTGCTGGATCCCATGCGCTGCCACCTGTGTACACAAGCAGGGGGCACAAGCAGTTTTATCTGGAATGTCCTTAGTTGTCTTACTGGAGAGAAGATCAAAAAACACCATCTCTGCACAAAAGGCTGGACTATATGATGAAGCTGGCAGCATATAACTAGTTAATGCTTGTTGAATGACCATGGATACACTCTGATCCCCTTTCACTGAGCCAGCATAGTTGGCCATAAAGCTGGATGAATCAATCACCTTTTAACCTTCCTTTTGGGAAGGGCTAGAGCTGCATGAGTTCAGCTCCTGAGCCTCAGATCGCAGACAGCAGCTAGTTAGCACTGCCCTGTTACGGTGTGGGGGAATACACCAGAAATGTGTGAATGCACAACATGCCAGTATGAGTAACCTGACACTGTTGGAAGCATGCACAGTACATTGAACGCATTTAACCAACTCAGTGCATTAACAGAACCATTTTAGCTAAAATCCAGTATGTCATGAAGACATATATCCAACAGTGTACCAGCTGGGAGAGTAGAAAGGTTTCAGTTTTTCAGACAATGCCTATTCAAAAATGTGAAAGGGATTAAAAACACACTCATGGAAGGAGAAAAAATTACTTAATTCATCCAATGCACAGACCTATTCATTGCCCTTTGCTCAACCAACTTCATTAATTCCCATGCATACCTCCAGGTTTGGTTTTTTCCTTTCTCTTGCTCCTCAGTTCATGTAAATCAATGGGCAATCAATGTGTCTCTAGTGAAATCAATTTATGCTACTGCACATCTGTCCAGAATCTGTCCTGTTTTCTCTTTGTTCCCATAACTCCATTTTTATCAAGTGTAATATGTGCAACTGAGTCATAGATTGGATTAAAAAAAGCTGGATTCAGATTTATTTTGGTAAGTTCAGGCTCAGATAAATATATCGCTAATGAAAAACTAAATAATTACATCAATCATAGACATACAGCTTTTCTCAACAGGCCTATGTAAGAGATGGAGCTTAGAAAGATTTTAGCTTTGGACACAGATGAAATTTGGGCAGGTGAATTTAGGATAAGAATAAAAGTAAAGCCCAGACCATGCAAAGTGTCATGCTGGTCACTGTGCTTTTGATCCAGTGGTTTTAGGCAGATCCTCACCTGGCATGAATCCATGTGACCTGATAGCATGTCTACTGATTCAAACCAGTTCAGAGTCTCACATTTTTTGTTCTTTTTCTTTGGGACAAACCCTGTAGTGGCACCTGAGCTTCATTTTCAGGAAACACTTCTGACCACTACCCTTCCCACAGGAACAGGGACAAGTTTTGCAGAGAAATCAGGGACACTAGGCCAGACAATCCTGTCTTTCAGCATTTGTTCCTGTATGAGGACAAATGATACTCTGTGTTTCTTTGCAGATAGCCCTACCTTGGGTGACTAGTACCCAAGGAATGGAGCAGCACAGAGCTTCTGGAATGGTGCTACAAATACTTCTCTGACTATCCTTGGCAATTAAAATTAGCAGAATCTAGCTTTAGATTTTATCCAAACATTACTTTCCTCCTTAGCCTGAGACAGTCTGATTGCCAGAAGAAGGTGAAGCCCCAAGAGGACTGTCCTTCAGTTCCCTTCCTTTCTTTCCCCTTGTCTGTTTGCATGTACCCCAGATTCTGGTCAAATCCTTCCAGAAGTGCAGCAGCTGTTTTCCTTTTGAGAAAATACTTGCAAATGCATTTTGTTTCTGGCAGCCTGTCTGTCTCTGAATCCCATTCCTGGATTCATTCCAGAAAGTTATTCTGGCAAAAAATTTACAGCATCTCCATGGCTGAGATCTGGGAGTTTTGCTGCGCTCCTCCTGCTTTCAAATGTTTTTGCCCAGAGTCCCAGAAGTCAGCAGTTTATAGAATTAATAGCAACAGGAAAGTTTCTTTAGTAGCCCTGTGTGAGGATGCTGGGGATCTTAAGGGATTCCTGCCGTTTCTCTGCCAGTCCACAAGAGCTGCTGTGTTCACAGGTCACCACTGCTCCTGTGCTCGCAACCTTTCCCCATCTCTTTTCTTCAGGTATGTCTCAGCCATGACCACACCAGCTCGCATGTCACCCGTCGATTTTCACACTCCAACTTCTCCCAAGTCCCACCCCTCCACAATGTCACCACCGGCCTCCAGCTTGACCGTCTCCATCCCCTCAGTGGCGGTGAGTCCCTTCATAGAAGAGGAGCGACCACTGCTCCTGGTGACTCCACTGCAGCTACATGAGAAGTATGACCGCCACCTTCAGCAATTCAACTCCTTTCACCACAATGCCACCCATGAGAGCAACAGCCTGCCACCAAGTCCTCTGCGGATCGTGGAGGATGAGGAGTACGAGACCACGCAGGAATATGAACCAGCACAGGAGCCTCCAAAGAAACTCACCAACAGCCGGAGGGTCAAAAGAACAAAGCCCAATGGCCACATTTCCAGCAGGGTGGAAGTGGACTCTGACACAAGCTCTGAGAGCAGCAGCTCTGAGACCGAAACCGAAGATGAAAGAATAGGCGAGGATACACCGTTCCTGAGCATACCGAACCCCGGGGCGGCCAGTCTGGAGCCAGCCACTGCCTTCCGGCTGGCTGAAACCAGGACTAACCCGGCAAACCGCTTCTCCACACCAGAAGAGTTGCAAGCAAGGTTGTCCAGTGTGATAGCTAACCAAGACCCTATTGCTGTATAAAACATAAAACACATAGATTCACATGTAAAACTTTATTTTATATAATGAAGTATTCCACCTTTAAATTAAACAATTTATTTTATTTTAGCAATTCCGCTGATAGAAAACAGGAGAGGAAAAACTTTTATAAATTAAATATACGTATGTACAAATGTGTTATGTGCCATATGTAGCAATTTTTTACAGTATTTCAAAAATGGGGAAAGATATCAATGGTGCCTTTATGTTATGTTAAGTTGAGAGCAAGTTTTGTACAGTTACAATGATGGCTGTCCCATAGTATTTTGCAAAACCTTTTAGCCCTCAGTTGTCCTAGCTTTTTTTGTGCACTGCATTATAATGACTGGACGTATGATTTGCAAGAATTGCAGAAGTCCCTCTGGTTGCTTGCTGTAGAATCCCCAAATCAGAAAGCCCTGTAATGGCATTCCCACCCTACTCCACCAGAAAAACACACATATACACACACACAGATTCAGAAAGGAAAAAAAAAAGATTAAAAAAAAAAAAAAAAAAAAGGTAAAAAAGTTTAAAAAAATAATTTCTTATATGAGAACTTTTATTTGCTTTCCGTATATGAGATGAGTTTTGTCTGCTCTCTGCCAGCCAAAAGGTTTGCTTCTTTGAGCACTGGGATAATAGTAGATCCAACAGCATGCTACTATTAATTACAGCAGGATAACAAAAAACATACAAACAAAAAAAAAGCGCCAACCTGCATTAAATAATGTTACTTATAGAAAGAAAGTAATACTGTGATTTTAAACCAAATATATTATTAATCAGAGGTCAGCTTGTAATCACTAGGAGCTGCCATTTCATTATTTTCCAGATATTAATTGTTCTAGTTATCCCTTAGGAAATGGGTTTAAGTTAGCTGAGGCTTTGAACCCAATACTCTATTTAAACAAAAAAGAGAAAAAAAAGAAAACAAAAAAAAAAAAGAAAAAAAGAAAAAAAATAGAAAACATTTATATTAGTTTATGTTAATGGGGCAAATATAATAGTTATCTGTAACCAAGCAAGGAAGAGATCTAGCTGGAAAACAAATGCCACTAATAAAAGTGCAATCAGTTTTCACCTCTATTTTTTAACATTGATTTCTAATACATGACTTATTCTTTTGTTTCCCCTCAATTTCCTTCCCATTTTTGTCTTCCTCAGAAAGAACCCTGACAAGCTTGTAGCAATACCTTGTTAGAGTTGCTGTTGGAGTAAAGCTTACTCTTGGACACAGAGTAAGGGAAGGACTTGATTGCTGAATGGTTAAGAAGTATAGGCACATAGGAAGGACAAAGCAGACGACGGAGTTTATTTCCACTCACCTTTATTGACTCCATTACATGGGTTGAGAGAGGCAAGGCTGATGCAGAGTCAATTTATGAAGGCAAGCACACCATGTGGGTTACAGCCATAGTAACCCATGTGTGACTATTTGATGTCAGTGTTTATATAGCCAGTCTTGAAGTCATTGACTAGTAATGAACAAGGATGCTGTCACTGCTGGAGCAGATGCATCCATCCAGACAGAAGCAAATGGCCTCTTTTGCACTGAATTCCTATCAGTTTAGTCAGGGTCACTCTGCCTCTTCTATACTTTTGATTTTTTGTTGTGTGTTCAGTTGGCACAGCATTGACTCAGGACTGATGTGGAAAACAAATGTTTTTTCTAGACTCTGGGGATTCTGAAAATGAGAACATATGTTTTACAGGTATTACTGAGCTCTAAATAAGAGCCCTGTCAAGAGAAAAAGAATTTCAGCCAAACTGCACTCATCATTTGGGCCACATTCTGGTCCTAGTTAAATGAAGAGAAATACATCAAGGAAATTTTGTGAGATGCAAACCTGAGGAACTAAAGTCCCAACTCAGTAAATTGCTCAAGCATATGCTTATGCTAATCCCGGCAAAAGCTACCCTCAGCGTGTGCTAGACACTCACTGACATAGGCAGCACATGCAAAAAGTTTAGCATGTGCCTAAGAGTTTTGCTGAACAAGGTGTCCTATTGATTTGAGACCTGACAGCAAAGTGTAGTAAAAGAAGCTCTTTGCCAGGATGACAAAAATCAGTGAGCTCCTCACTGTATAAGTAACCATATCACATTATCAAGAATACAGGTGAGTCTACCTGAACACCAGGTTCAGCAGAAAAAGAACAAAAAGAACCTTAGTATAGGAAAAAAAGTTGTCCACTAGGATGTTAGTGGTAGAACCGAAAGGCTAGGAACCTAGCACAGCTTTGGGCTATGTGATGGCTGAAATGGCACTGCTTATTTGGGAAGTCTATGGGAGATGGCAAATAAAGTCCCCTTTGCCATTTTTCCCTAGTTGGCATGTACTTGAACACACTTTGCCTTTGCAAACTGAAACAAAAGCTCTCTACAAACTCTAGACACCATATTCTCATTTTCATCCCTTTAGTCACACCTATTTATCTGCAATCCCATGCAGCAGAATATCCACCTCTCTCTGCAACTCAGTAGAACAGAAGCCAGGTGGGCTTTCCTAATGAAGGCCATGAGCTTCCAAAGGATTTGCACTGTTGAGTTTCCAGGGACACTTGAATATCTGTCCTTTTAGGAAGGCCTCTGATACTGCAAAGACCTTGCAGGACAGATGAGACAGAAAAAGGATGGCAGAGAAACAAGAGATTTGCCCCAAAATGACCCATCTTAGTGGCAGAATAGAGATTATAAAACAGGTCTTTTGTAAACTCCTCCAGTATATATCACCCACAAGGCCAGCTCTCGTTGAAGTATCTCTAACAGCTCAGACAGATTAATCAGGATGGAAAGGGAATACACCTTGAAGTTGAGTTGATTATTTGACTAGTAACACTGTTATTACAGAGGGACACTACAAAATGAAGGAGCAATTCCATATTTGGGAGCTGTACATGTGATATTTATTTGGTATAGGTCTAGGGAAAAATGTGACACCTCTTCTGTTGCAGTGCCACAAAGTCAAAACGCTGTGCAGTTCCTGCTCTTCCTCCCCCTCGGAACATACACAGTGTGCTACAGGGCAAGCATGAAATTAGGCTGGAGACTTCACATGGACCTAAGAACAAGAAAATACAATTGGGGATATGGCTGCCTAAGCCCTTAGATCTTTGTGAAGAACCCAGCCTTACAGCACAATTCATGCAGCAGTGAGTTCGGGAATTGCCCTGGTTTGGCACGCACAGAAGTGGGAGGAGGACTCAGACCCTCACCTCTCAACTTGTGTTTATCACACTGTGAGGGTGTTTCACATCAGTCAGGTCCACACCCAGAAGTTAGTGAGTCTACCTGGCTACAGGTGCTGCTGGCAGGCTGCAGCCAGCTCCTGCTGGCCAAGGGGCTGGAGGATGCAGCAGCATGGAGCAGAGCCAGTAAGTGCCTATGGAAAAGGCCAGCTCCTCTCTTGGGGGTATTTGCTTCATTACCCAGACCTCTGAGCTAGGTAGTCCCAACATCCTTGAGCCATCACTGTGTAGTCCTTGCCAGCTTTTTGGCTGAAAGTCATGACAACAAGAAACATTCTTTGAAGAAGGGGAGGAATATTCCAGTGGTGGCAGAGTTGTTGAGATTGTCCTGGTTTATTTCCCTGTCATTTAATTTGAGCCATGAGTTTTCCCTGTGTATGTGTTTATATGCAGGAATTATTCCAGGATAAAAGGCTTCTTTCAAGGGTGTATAGCTGGATTATGTTGTGCACAACCTGGTACAGCCTGCCTATTTAAGAGGTGTAAATCATTACAGCTCCATAGAGGATCTCATGTAACAGAGAAAAGCCTCCTCCCTCCTTTTGGCCCAGTTATTCCCTTCCTCACTTGAGCCACCCCAACACACCCAGGTTTAAAAGATCAAGCACTGCCTTTATCAGGGAAACAGGAAAGCTCCTTCTTTCCAGTACTCAAAAACAACAATGCTGCATCTCCCTGCTTCTCTCACACACATTGCAAGCAGTTTCCTGAGCATTCAGGATAGCAAACTGGTGTCTCCTCAAAGGACACACCTCTCAGCCTGTTGAGCACTTCTTGGCCCTGCAGTGTGGCTACTTACCATCACCTGGGACTTCTAGTAAGAAACAAAAAAGCACCTATGAAATGCTGCAGAGAAGGGCAGACAAAGAACATGGCCAATTATCATCATTTGTAATTCTCTATTCTATTGTAAATACATCTTGTACATACGTGGATGTTTTCATTATTTACTGTCTTTATGGATATTGTGTTAAATGAGACGCTCTTAGTTTATTGTGTAACACTGTAAATAACATAACGTCCTTTATTATTTATGCATAGGCATCTAACACGCAGAGAAAGTTATCCTCATATTATTTTAAGATATATGTCAAAAAGATGTTGCATTTTTCCTTTTGCTTTGAAAAAATTGTAATATATCCTCTTTTTCCCCTCTTTTCCTTTAAAAAGAAATGAATGCTAATTTATTGTTCAGGAGAGAAAGGGGATGTAACTGAAAGGCAAACTGTTCAAAGAACATGCTATGGAAGCCACAAGCTACTGATAAACTAAAGAATTTATTACCCCAAATACAGCAATAAGTAATTGTTGATTTATTAAGGTTTTGTTAATTTTCAGTAAAAGAGGTGCTGGATTAAATTGTTTATGTGTGGTCCTGGCCCAGCTGCTCAGCAGACTGTGTCAGGTCACTAGCTACCATCTTTCTGTATCCAAACATTGTTGTAAAGGTCTTGTTCTGTTGTTGTGGACCACTGTTCCTTGAGATTTCTGACTCATCCCCACAGAGATCTCTCTTGTTCCTACATACATTTTTAGTTTCTTAAGTCAGAATTATTAGGTCTACCCTGGCCATTACTACTTAAGATGGATGGGGTTTGGGGTTGGGGAGGAGTTGGGAGGGGCAGAAAAGACACACGCTTTGGACTGTGGGAGCCTGCTCTACAAAAATGTCACCTCACTGTTCAGCAACAGTCAATAAAGCAAAGCAGATACTAGGAAATGTTAAATGGCATCACCATGCCAGCATATAAATTCATATTTTGTGCAGGTCATAAACACGATGAGTGGTCCTAGTCTTCTTGTCTCAGGATAGAAGCAGTGTAATGGGGAAGGGTTTGAAGGGCAACCCTGGTGAAAAAATATCTGGAGTTGTGAGGTCTGGGGAGCACTGGCTAGGCTGGATATCATTATTCTGAAAGAAAGGACAGCTGAGAGGAGATATCAAAGGTCTGTGGGAACATAATTATCTTGTAGAAAGTAGAAAAGGACTGGATATTTAGTACGTCTTCCAATAAAAGAAATGGGGTTATCTATCAAAACTACTGGGCACCGTACTCCCAGAAAGATGTAGCTCTTCATGTAAGGTGTAGGGAACTTGGAGCATCACTTGCTGCAAGAGATTGTTGATTGTAAAAGTTTCCATGGGTTTATGGTGGAGGCCAGATCTTAGTTATTTATCCAATGAGGATTACTAAACCCATGAAAACCACATCAGATGTGGGAAATAACTGAACTGAAAACATGTGGAGAATTGTATAAATTGAAAATATTATGTATACTGGTGCTGCTCTTACCCTTTTCCAAGTATCTGCCACACTTGGAGAGAAGGAGAACAGATATCCGATCTGGCTGTGCTCACATGTTATAAGCATGTAAAGTCATTTGCTGTTAACAAGCATTAAATAAGAGGAGGAAAGCTAAGGGAGAGCAGAGAAGAGATGAATGCAGTAAGGACATCTTGGATGTGTTTCACATCTGTTTGTTCCCAGGGCTACTGCTCCCAGGCCTACCTATTGGTACTGAATGAGATGCCAAACTGNATAGAGGGAGGGATGGAGGGAATGACTGGCAAGGGTTTTCTGTCACCCTCCCTCTTCCCCAGTTCTCAGCGCAGAGAGCAAAGACCTGGTGGGCCAGTCAGATCTGTTTCCCTCAGACAACTTCTGTCTTTCTGTTTCATGTGGAGCAGTCCTGTGGCTGTGAGGCTGGATGCTTAGGCTTATTTGCTTCACCCAAGTGTCTTAGCTGTGCAGGGCCTTGTCAACCTCAGAGCCTGCCCAAGCTAGCACATTATGGCACAGTGCTACTGTGGAGGAAAGGATGGTCCTGCCATGTCAGACTGTTGAAATGGGCTGCTTTAAGAAGACAGACCCCTCTTCAGGCATCCCCACTGGCCTTTCATGCATGCTGGTGGAGGTAGAGGATTTCTGAATCAATTAAGTACCATAATAACCACTAAGAGTCAAGAGAACTAAGGATCTCATGCCACATTTGATACAGACAAGAGGGCTTTAGGGAACACATCCTTGTGTGTCCCAAATGTCTGTCCTTGCAAAAGTTGTTTGTCAGTCCACGCTGTCTTTATCTTATTGGCTTTCTCTGCCAAGCTTCTGCCTTTGCACTTCTCCACAAGGTCTGGAAGCAGATGGTGTCAGGGAACACTACAGGAAAACCAAGCAAACCCTTCTCATTTCTGCAGCCCACAGCTGGGTATGTTCTTAGCATGCCAACTCCACCCAGTTATGAGCACATGATCTGGAGAATGCATTCCCCAAGTTAATTCTCTCGTCTCAGTTACAACTGATGGGAAGAAAACTATGTCAAATGCCTTGAGATGTTGCAGTTAACCACTGGTGATTAACCTGTGTAGTAGAAGCAAAGCAACGTGGACTCCGCATAGGTTATGAGCCTGCTAACTCTTCTTTAGTGACAACAGACCCTTGACAAAGGCACTTTCAGGGCTAAATCTCATTTTACCTTTCAAAAAAATAAAAAATCACAAAACGTGGGGACTTGGGGACTTCTGATCCCAGAGTGCCTTTTCTACCTGATGCTATGACCTTTTCCTGGAGTCATTTCAGATAAGCTCTCACTAGAAAAGTTCTACTGATTGCAAAATTACTTTGCATGTCTCCAGACTAAGGCTGGCAGGACAAATGTCACAAATCACTGATAAGCTCCTGGATGTCCCGATTTCCACCCATAAAGACAAGGACTAAAGGAGAGTTCCACATCTCACAGCAAGGAAGAGGTGGAACAAGATCAGGCCCATGCACATCTAGAAAGTTTGCCATGTCACTGGGGTTGGGGACCATATGGTGACTCCAGAGGGTATTAAGAGTTCTGCACTTTGTATGCGTTTCAGGGGTTGTCAAACACTGAGACAAAGCCTTCAGCATGAACGGAATTAATTTCCTTGAAAGCTAGACCTTACTCTCTAAGGTTTTAACTCCAGAAGGTAACCAAGCATCAACTTTAGTTGGAAACTGGACTTCTAATGTAAATGGCAGCTGCTAAGTTTCCACTTAGATATTCCCCCTTGGGGATAGCAGGAGTTCCCTGCACTGGATGTAATGCCTTAGGAACTAGAAAGGAACCCTGGCAGCAGTGCATAGAAAACACATGAAATAAGGCCAGCTCATTTGATGACAGTAGCAGAGGAGGTGTCAAGGGAGTCTTTGCAAGGTTATATGCACATCGGTTGGTAGGGAGTACAGCGATTGTTAACAACTGATTAAGTCATTACTCTGGTAATGGCCAATTTGTAGCCATGCTTCAGAAGCCAGATATTGTGTGGGAGGTATTTTAACTTACCCTGCACATTACTGCATCAGTTGTGTTATGCATTCTCTATGTGTACAGACACACATACAGTCTCTCAATTTTCTGTAATGATTTCCTGATGTTCAGTGCATGCTCAGTGACAGGAAAGGAAAAAATGTCACAACAAGGCCATTCAGCAGCTGCAAAACTGCCTGCATCCAAAAGGAAACACTTTTTCACCTCAGAGAGGAAAAATTGAGGGTGGTATTTGTCCCGTGCAGCTGTGAAGATATGGAAATGGAATGCCTCTTTCTTCCCCAGTTGGACAGGCTGGATCACAGATTGCAGAGGAACCTTCACAGGGCCACAGCACAGAAGGGACTGGCAAGATTGAGGGGACTCCAGCTAGGGCAAAGGGTGGCCACATGCCTTTCATTTCATTCAATAACCCTAGAACAATGGATTCAATCCCAAACAGAGAAAAAAGTCACTAAAGATGCCCAAATGGGCCCTCAATATGTGGTAAAGAGAGACAATTTCCAAAGCGCCCTTCTTGTCCCATGTTCTGGTTCTTGGGACATTCCCATCTTGTGCTCTCCTTTCTCACCCTAAAGGCCCCAGAGCTGAGGGTGAGGTGAGTCAGATCCTTCACAGAAATGAACAGTAATCTGCTCAATGTGTATGAGAAAACCTGTGCCTACAGCAGCATTCGTAGAAAAAGCAAAGGGAACTATTAGTGCTGTAAAAGCAGTAATCCAAAAATTAGGAAATAAAGGTCACTTACATGAACGCCACAGTATAAATCCAGGAACCTGAAATTCAGCATCCAGTTTTAAAATCATCCCTAATCAAAGCTCCAGAAAACAAAATAATGCCATCCTAGTGATACATGAACCATTCTAATAATTCAAAATGTCCTGTAATTCTGTCAACTTAGTGTTTACACACACCATTTTATCATATCCAACTAAAACATGCAGTATTTATCTGATGGCTAATGATCATGAAATAAAGCTGAAAGTAATAAAACTCCAAATAAGAACTGGCAGACTACAGCTATCTTGTGTCTGTTTTATAATCACCCTCTCAGTTGTCATGGTACTAAATCACACATTCTGGGTTATATCAGTGGAATAGCAGAAAGGACCTCTCATGCAATAACCCTGTTACTTTCATTTCCAAGTGCCAGCTTCCTTCAAACAGAACTTACATGGCCTGTTAGAAACTCTGAGGTAACAGATTTAAAATTCAGGTAACATAAAGTCCAGGTAACATGTTTATTACTAAAGGGACTCTCCACGCAGCTCTTTATTTTACTGTCCAATACATCCACAGCTTATCTATTTATTTCTATGCCTCTCATTATTAGTTAAAATTGCCACTCTCAGGCTTCAGATGTGGAAACCATGGTATTTTTAGTAAACTTCACTTTCTGTCTTACAACTTCATTTGACTGAAAAGAGCTGTACTGGCTCAGCAGCAGAACAGCTCTCAGCTTGGTCCCGAGATGATTGCAGTAGGTCTTCAGCTGCAGGACAACAGCATGTTTTCTGCTACTTCTTTGGTATCTCACCAGGATCACATCATCAATGTCAGCACATACTTCCAGTCTGCTCTTTGAAAAGATTTTTGGTTGAGGATCTAAAAGAACTGAGCTTGTCTATTTCCCACCTCCTTCCCACACGCATGCACCACATCATTCAGATTTAAAAAAATTAAGAGCTTATGCGGGGCAGCAGAACAAAGCTGATGCTATGAGGTTCTGTCTCAGAAATAAAAGATAAAGAACTCTGCCAAAGAGTCCATATTTAGCTTTGTCACATATACTGAGAAAGATACTCTTCATCTCAAGCTGAGGTGATGGGAAATGCACCATAACTGCCTGTGGAAACTGATGATGCTGAATTTCAGAGCAGAGGCTCAAGCCCCCTTGCAGTCTGTCACCCAGAGGCCCTGGCTGCCCTAGGGGTTCCAAAAGTGTTTCAGAGCATTGCTCTAAGCAGGCGGCTGAGTGCGTTGCAGTGCGTCAAGCCCTTGGCATGTGTGGAGGTTCCAAAGGTCAGCCATTCTTGGCTGCAACTTGCTTTCAGGGGAGTTAAGTGCTCCCAAACTGGCAGGGAATGCCCTTGGCTTGAAGACACCTAGCCAGAGCTTTCTCCCGGAATCAAGCTGAGACACTCAGGATATCAGTAGTGCTCCTTCCAGCCCTGGGGAGGAAACAAATGCACAGCTTGACTTTTTGTGTATTGGCCTGAAACCAGACACTGTGTCAATACTCTGCTATGACAGCTATGGTAGTGAGAATTACTTCAGAACAGAGGCATCCGGTGACTTAGAAGCTGAACAATCTCTTGCACCAAAGAGCAAATGTTTTCCCTGATTTCTTGGAGGAGTGGTGGGTGGGAGCTGAGATGATGAAGTGCAATGGAAACCTGCAGCCTCCAGGCTGTGTTAGGGTCCTTCAAAGCCTGGGGGTACAAAAAGCAGTCAACAGCAGATGGCCTTACCCACTACCAACACGGAACCTCACCCTTATACATCTGAGCACTGACATGAGTGTCCAGTGACTACAGTTCTGTAACCATATGTCCCATCCACCTATAGATAAACATTGTACCTATGTGGCAAGAACTTGCTGGATATTATCCACTGCCCATGCCAAGATGTTTATTTTGCCTAGAGCATGTAATTGCACTTGTCCAAATGTACGCTCTCACAGAGGACTCCTTAGTAACTCCAAAGGTCTGATCTCTCTGTGAGAGTCCCCAAGATTTTGCAAGCTGGTATCCTTCTAAGGGGACAGGATAGCCCCTTTGCTGCTGGCAGTAAAACAGCAGTGACAGCAGAGAGGCAAGCATGCACTGGCAACAAGGCTACTTAGCTAGACCTGTGCTCAACATATGATATTTCTAGGAATTGCTGAAATATCTCTGTGGCTAAACATAGTGGTACTAACTCTCACTCTTGCACTCAGGCTAGTGAATTACACACCATCTCTCTCACTAAGATATCTGACTCAGTCCAAATACAAAATTACCTATATTGCATATGCTGAGCTCTGCCTCTCTGGAACAGCCTTTTCCACTATTGCATTAAACAGGTGAAATGCCTGAGGTCAGATTCTGGAGGAGTGGCTTGAGAAAGTGCAAAATTTCTCAAGTAGTTAGGGGAGAAGAGTCCTACCTACAAATCATTAATGCTTTTTTTCGTCCCTAAAGAAAAAAGTTGTTCACTTTTAACATAGAAATGAAAAGAACTGGGTTAAATGCATGGAGTCTTCACCCCTGCCCTTCCCAGGAGAAACTTTGCTGCTTTTCTTGGTCTTTGAAGAGTCATGATTTGCCCTGGAGCAGCAAACCTTCTATAAGGATTATAGCCCTGATTTGCATGTGCTGATTAACCTCAGTAACGCCACAGTTTTGTTGTGCAGATGAGCACTCTGAAGCCCCTCAAAAGATAATGTATATTCCCTGCCTTCATTCACAAAGCTGCAAAGGTTTGGCAGCTCGTGAATAACTGTTTCGCTAATAGTAATCACTAATTCGATGCCTGGGATTAAAAATAGGACTGCTAATTCTATTAATGTAAGTGACAGTGATAATGTCACAGTGCTATGTGGTACATAACCTTGTTATAGCTGAAGTTTGTTACCATTCTTTTGGGTTCTCTCTCTGCTAATTTGCAGGAAGATTCAACTGCAAGTGGCCTGTTTGAAGTACGAAATACCAATCCCATGCAATCTCCCGGTGCTTGAAATTACCCCAGAACAGAAATCGATCTGAGCTTGGTGCCATTACTAGAAAGGGAGAGGAAAATATCTCTGCTGATGGCTGAAAGACAACAAAGGTGCTTGGAGAACTCAGTAATACAGTTTGGTCTTGTTCCTTGATGTCTGGTCCTCAGAACATGACTTTCTAGAGTGCATGTGAAATAGGCCATGACCAGTTTCAAAGAAAGGGAAACAAAGATCATCTCTCTGCTGCTCCCATTTTCTACTGATTGCCTAATAATTCTGCTTGGATATCTCCATGTGGAGTAGGGCAAGAAGCTGCCCAGTAGTGAGTATTTAGAACCTTTGGGGAAGAAAGGCAGGAACAGTTCAGAAGGCATAACTGGAAAGGAGTGACATAAAATTCTTGCTGATGAGAGAGAGTAAAAATTCAGCATAGCTCTAACACTTAGGCATGCCCCACCCCTTTTAGGGACGGCACCAAGGGGCCTTTGGGATGAACAGCTGGGACTTGCAGCTCTCCTTTGAGCCCACACATGGACCTCGTTCCCCTAATACCTACATGCTGCAGCCTGGAACAGGACAAGCATTTTGATTATTTCATAGAAAGCTAATTCTAGAGAGGCTGTGCACAGCAGTCATCTCTCCTGTCTCCCATGTTAACAGGAACACATCTGCTGGACATCAAGAGCAAGTACTAGGAGGAGGAACAAAACATATGGGACTATTGTATTATCCCACTTCATTAGATAGAAGGTTGCTGTTGAAGAAGCAACAGTTTTCTTGTCCTTTGCAAACAATTACGCACAGTGGCCAGAAACAGCATGACAGAAGTTACCCCTGTGCGATCAGGACCGGAGGAAAATAAATGTGAAACAAAACAGTCAGTAAGGAAGTCTGCCACAGTGCAGGGAGAGGTCTACTTCCCTCTTGGTGCTGAGATCCTCCACAACAGAAAGAAAATGACAATGGATTTCAGCAATTAATAGAAACACACCCATCTTCCAAAACACCACCTAAGTGGCAGAGCCTAATCCTCAGCCTGATGTTTGTCCTGGTTACTCTGGGTCTAATTCTACCCAGACCTCGGACAACAAAAGCACACTAGAAAACAGCACATTTTTCCTTACATTCACATGGGGACAAAGTTGTCCCTTTTGATCTTTTGCATGTCTAATTCTTCTCTGAGATCTCAGCATAACTTTCCAGGGTGGCTGCAGCTGAGGCACCTTCCAGAAAAGGCATTGTTCCTGTCTTGCTACGCTTTATCCCAGACGATGCAGCTTTTCATTTGTGGAGGACTGCAATTTTGTTCCTGCAGAGGGATGAGCAGCAGACCAGGCAACATTTTCTTGCTGCCCCACAGGACCCTGGGAGCTGGTAAACTGAGGTATGCTGTGACCCTCTTGCAAGGATTTACAGTAATTACCCGGTTGCACTTTGGCACTGCCAATTTTGTCATTTCTGTGATGTGGCCTATAGGATGGGCCATGCCTCAGCTCGGAGGCTCAGCTAGGCTCTCACAGACCATCATCTCTCTGCAGTTATTCACAGGAATGGAAAAAAAATTGGTGTATATAGCCAAAGAAATCCTCTTTCCTTAGCCAGAAGGAAAGGAGTGGTCCACCTGAACAGGGCCTTCAGGGTCAGGCACTGTGAAACTTGAATCAAGGGCAGGCACTGTGAGAGGTGAGGATAGACCAAAGTAGACAGTTCTGGAGTGGCACACCTTGCCCCTTGGCCATCTCTGTTGTTTTCACCCTTAACAACCTGTGTCCCCCACAGTTACTGAACCAGCACCCCTTCTCACAAGAAGGAGCCCAGCTGCGTTTATATCTGATACTAGTTGTTGTAGCTATAATTACTAAAAGCTCCTGCTCTAAAGCATTGACACTCTATTGCTTCCCTACCTTAATTTGCACAAAATGGAGAGGATAGTCCCTTGTTCCCTAGCTGTTGCAACTTTTTCTTTAAAAACACTTCTTAAAGACATACCTGCAATTCTAAGAGTTTGTCACTTGAAACTGCACTTAGAAAAAGAAAACATAAAGGCCTTAACCACATTGAAATATATTGTCTGGTTTCTTTCTTAGTTGAGGGAGCTAAGTTACATTCTGGTTACCATGCAATTGGAAGAGAAATAAAAGATACTTCTGGAAGTGGGAAATAGCCTAAGTAAGGTAAAAGTCAAGAAGGTTAATTAATTTTTTTTATGAGTCAAACTGTGCATTGAAGTGCAGCCCCTTAGAAAGTCATTTTCTGGATGTGTAGACAGAATTGCTGTAGGCAACCAGAGTAAGCCAGAAATTTGATCAGATTGCTGGTCTCGCTTTAATGCTGATCTATCCTATCCAGTGCTATTCATGCATTTAAAAACTCTGTGAGGGGACAGGCAAGGTCAATTTCAGATTAAATGTGCTGAAGGCTAAATGAATGCACTAGGAAAGAGTTTCCAGAAGTTATGGACAAAATAAAAGGAATACCAGGGTATAGTCTCAGTTGCAACTAGATCCCTGTAGCCTCTTGATTCTCTGTTATGCAGGGAGGTACTCAGTCTTTGAACAGATGATTAATTTTGAAATTAATGAGATCTTTAGAATGAAATCTGTTACATCTTCAGCTACCAGCTGTAGTAAATATAGCAAATGTTTTCTTGTGTGTATTCTTCAAGCAGCACTGTCCCAACTGCATAAATGCAGACATCACACATAAGGATTGTGCAAATGATTCAGTGCTCAACCTAGTAATGCTGAGGCCAGCAGACAAGGGTCTGTTTGCTGCAAAGTCTTATGTAAAAAGGATGTACTAAAAGGAGGCAGAGAGACTGGGAAAGTATGTGTTAGTCTGTTTAGTCATGTTAGCTTTTTCAGGCTGCTCTACAGCAGCAATAAAAAATTGTTTCAAGGACACTGACTCAGCTTCAGCCAAGGTATCTCCTCTAGGAGTCTTCTGGAAGGAGTGGATTCAGCTGTCTTCTTCAAATATGCAATTTCTTTTTAGACATCTCTCCAGTGCCTGGTATAGGGAGGGATGGATCTACTTTATCTAGCATGCACTGTGCAGCCTTGCATCTGCCCATACCTGGTCTCTTGCTGAGGGAATTCAGGATGAGGCATTTCAAGTGGATGGGAATATTCCCTTCCAGCCTTGAACAGACCCAGTCTATTCAAGGCAGACAGCCAGCTACATAGCTCTTCCCTTCCAAGACTGGTCCACCAGTTTATAGGTGAAAATGTTATGTCATCTAGCTCCCAGGCTATTTTATGGAGGATTCCCAGTAGAGGGGTTACTTTTCCAGACAGTTTTACCCAGCCTTTAGGATTAGTTGTGAATACCTTGAAGAGCTGCACTTGCACTTGCGTACAAGACATCAATTGAACACTGCCCATTTTCTACAGCCCAGAGTATCAGATGGAGTACATGATCAGGTAGGTGAGGAAGTCAAATTTGAACTAGGGTTTCAAAGGTAATTTTAGTCTATTCCTTTTCTTCAAAAAACCTATCTTTAATTCCTTGATTCAGGATGACATGTCTTCCAAAATTGGGCATAACCTTTGGTTTCAGGAGCAGAAAAATATCTATCTACTTGTGTGACTAGCATTTTTATGGGTGTTTAAGTGTGTTAACAGAAGCACGGTGTATCTGTTTAAACTGTTTCAGCGGCTCGGAGAGTTACGGTGTCAGATATTTTTCAGATTAGTCCTTTTAGCAGCTGATAACATATGGGTCTGAACTGAAAGGCTGTGATGTAAGCCTTGCAAAAAGCCTGAAAGGCAAATTAAGCAATAACATGGTTGGTGCTCTGGCATCATAACAAACTGTTTTTCTTTCTAAGAGGTGCACAGTGGGGAGAGGTATTCCCTCCCCTTCGCTCTTCTTGCATTCACCCTCAGGCACAAGATGACAGACTCTGTGCTAAGTATCTCAGGCTGCTTTGTACAGCTGAGGGTACCAGCTGTCCTGCTGGCAGACTCCAACAGCATGACAGAAGGACAGCACCTGGAGGAGCTGGCAGGCTCTTTGCCTCTCCCCCTGGGCTCCTCCAGCATACCCCACAGCCATGTAGGAAGGGCATCCCAAAGAGATGAGTCTGGG
>VYZT01042299.1:0-10398 GCA_013400735.1 Pomatostomus ruficeps | reverse complement strand
GGGCAGAGGAGTCTCCCATCCCATAGTTTATTTTACTGTATAAAATACTCCAGAAAAGCCCTGCAGATGTGTCTCAGGGGATATAAAGAGGCAATAATGCTGAATTATCCCCAGGACAGCTTTTCACTGTGTTTCTTTAAAATGTGATAAATATTGGTGTTTCCAAGGTGTCCCTTTTCAACATCTGCAGAGCGTGGATTTTCAAGAGAGACAGAGACACCAAAAAATATTCCACAGAATTCACAAAATATCCCAAGCATTCCATCCACTCTCCCAATGGCCCAGACTGCTGGGACAGCACTCCTGACCCAGTTTTGTCTCTGGGTTTGAGAACACAAATAAAATTTCCATCAGAGCCTCAACTTTGCCTTGCTCTGACCACCCCTGTTCGGGAGGTTTGTGTGAAGCCTGCGTTTCAGAATAAATTAATTTCTCCCTAATGAGATCACAGAGTAGGAGGAGAATGCTGGGAGTCTCATGTCTTGACTTCAATAAAAAAGAAAAAAATTGGTAAAGCTGAAGGATGCTAAGGTTGACAGGAAACAGATGAGTCAGGGGGATCACTCTGTGCCAGAGGATAAAGGAAAATCCAGTAAAATGTTGGACAGGCAAACACTTCTGACAACACAACACGTCCCCATAGGTGGCTCAACAGCAAAGAAAACCAAATGAGGCAATGATTAATTAATTTAACTCCTGTTCCTTGCCGTATTCTGGTTCAAAATCCCTGCACAATTACTTTGAATGATGTTCACGTGCCTGCTAAAACGCCAGTGAGAGCAGGGGGCAAGGCAGTGCAGAAAGGTGATTAACCCAAGGAATTAACGAGCATTGGAAACAGAGAGAGAAACTCGAGGAATGTGAATGGGGACAAAGCATTAAATTGGATATCAGGGATGATAACCCCGGATTTGGTCAGGCAAGAATTGGCCTCGTGGGGTTTTGAGATCAACTCCTGTGAGGAACTTCAAAAGGGATGGGGAGGGGAAAAATCCACCTGGGGAAGAAGGCGAAGGAGACAGAACAGAGGGAAAGGAAGGAATCTTTTGTAGGGCCTCAGCCAAGGAGCTGAGATCAAAATCTCTTTAATACCACGAGAACAACAAACCTAAGGAACTTTAGGCCCTTATGGGAGATTTCCGCTCTCTCCATTGGGGAAGTGCTGGGACCTGGTCTGGGGACAGGAATCCAAAGTTGTGTCCTGCATGGGGAGGAGGCAGGAACGGGGATATTCAGGGGGAGCAGAATGATTTCAGAATCCGTGAGAGGGAAATGCTGTGGGAGTGATATTTCGAGATGATATCAGAGATTCTGAAACTGCGCTCCCAGGTTCTGAGGGGGAGAGGAAATTAATTACGTAATTACTGCGCTTGGGAATATTAACTGTGAGAGAAAAGCTGCATTTCATCTTAACTCAAATATTCATTACAATCCAAGCTGCCCAAAGCTTCTTGACAGTCACAGCTGATTTTTAGGGGAATAAAAGATCTCCAGTACCACTCAAAGAGTTTTTTGATGACCCATTTCCAAACATTGCAGTAAAAATTCTGTCCCTTTTCAGAACCATTTTCCTTGGCACTCTTTGCCTCCAGCGGGGTTCGGTGTCCCCCAGCCATACCTGCTTTGCCGATCTGCACCGCCAGCTTGGTCAGCTTCCCCTGCAGGACGGACTTCTCCTTCTTGTGCATGTTGGATTTCTTCTTGTCCTTGTCGTCGCCCTCTCCCCCCTCGGCGCTCTTCAGCGGCTGCATCTCCATGGCAGCAGCGCCGTCCTGCTGCTTGGCTGGTGGTGCAGAACAGAGGAGTTATTCCAGAGCTGCTCCCCGTCCTGCCTCCTGCCGTTCAGGCTCGCCGGATCCGGCCAGAGTCGCCAGATCCAGCCAAACTCAACAGATCCAGTCAGACCAAATCCAGGCAGAATCACCCAATCCAGCCAGACTCACCAAATCCAGCCAGCCACACCAAATCCAGCCAGACTCAAACCAGCCAGACTGACCGGATCCAGCCAGATTCACCCCATTCAGCCAGACTCACCAAATCCAGCCGGACTCACCTGATCCAGCCACCGAAACCAATCAGACTCACCCTATCCAGCCAGACTCACCAAATCCAACCAGATTCATTGAATCCAGCCACTGAAACCAGCCAGACTCACTGGATCCAGCCAGACTCACCGGATCCAGCCAGACTCACCCAATCTGGCCAGAGTCACCAAATCCAGCCAGACTCACCAGATCCAGCCAGACTCACCGGATCCAGCCAGACTCAACAAATCCAGTCACTGAAACCAGACAAACTCACCAAATCCAGTCAGACTCACCAGATCCTGCCAGCCTCACCAAATCCAGCCAGACCAAATCCAGCCAGACTCACCAAATCCAGACTCACCAGATCCAGCCAGACTCACCAGATCCAGTCAGACCGAACCCAGCCAGACTCACCAAACCCAGCCAGACTCACCAAATCCAAACTCACCAAATCCAGACTCACCAAACCCAGACTCACCAGATCCAGCCAGCATCATGGGAGCTGCCTGGGACAATCCCTGCCAGGGCCCCCCTTGGCTCCCGTGCCAGGCAGGTGCCCTGGGGCCCGGTGGAGCTCTGCAGGGCCCAGCAGTGCCGGTGCCAGCCCATCCCTGTGCCCAGGGGGGATCGGGGCTGGGAAGCCGAGGGGTTTATTCCTCTTTCTTGCCCCCTCCCGTGAGGCTCTGGCCATACACATCCACCTCACTGAATGCCCTGCACGGGACCTGGCAAGGGACAGCTTCAGCACGGCGGGATTTCCTGGAACAGCAGAGCTCAGGTGCTCGGACACATCCATATTTTTCCAGATTTCGCAATGTCTCCGAAATGGAATGCCCCTTTAGAATCATATTTCCAATGAAAATATTTTTTCAGGCAGCGTTGCTGCACAGAGGGCCCAAGTGTCACCTCTGGGCTGCAGGGGCACCTCGGTGACAGAGCACCACACTGCCATCCACCATTCCAGAAAATCCCTGGGTTATAAAGTTTCCTCGGCATTCCGCGATCAATTAACTCAGCCACCGGGTCTGACAGTGGTGGCACCACCACTCCCCACACAAACCGGGCACAATTTTAGGCCTGACCTCTACTTTCCTGCCGGAATGCCGAGATAAAGAAACTTTATTCCAGCAGCCAAGGGAAGCCGTGTGTCTGAAGGGCAGAGACATTGCAGTGGGAGATGTGTATGAGCTGCCTCGTGCCGAGCACCGGAAACCAAACAGGATGAGATGAAACAGCTTTGCTTTTGTGAAGAGATCGCACAAGGCCTTGCTTGTTTGACCCAAAAATTGAATTTATCTTCCTAACCTCAACGCTGATTATTTAATAGCATTTTATTTGGTGCTTCTGTACCATTAACCAGTTTCTGAGCCGTCACCTTTGCTGTGTTTAATATTATCAGAGAAAAAAGAGTTATTGTTTAATTTGGAATAACCCAAAGAACTCTGGATAGCCAGGTCTCATTGCTTCAGAGAAAGCAAAATATTGATTCCACTTTCTCCCTGACATTGGCTATTAAATAAGAAACTCCTAAGGCTCTTAATCTTCCTGCTTATCCTTGTAAAAGGTTTTTTCACTGCTAAGTAACACCTTGACTTTAAGATTTCCTATTTTTATTGCTTTATCCTCTCCCTGAAAATACAAATATGTCCACACCATGCCATCAGACACCAGAGATGATGAGACGTAAAAAAACTGGGTTGGAAAATCACCAACAACACGTAGGATGCACGGGAAAAGTTAATTCAGGTGAGGTTTGTGAGGTGAAAGTAACACCTAGAAAGGGTTTATTTAAAATAATCCACTCCTAAATCTCGGAAACTGGTGGGAATTACACTCTCCTGGGCAGGTTTTTGGTCGGGGTGGGTGGTTTGGGGTTTTTTGGGACGTTCTGCGTGGACAGAGGGGCCGGTTTCACACAGAGCAGGGGTTCTCGCTGCACTGAGGAGCGGGGTGAACTCCATGCTAACGACACGATTCACACCTCCAGGGGAGGAACGAGGATTACCTTTGTTCTGGCTGTTCTCCATATTCCCATCCTGCATCTTGCCTAAACGACGAAAAATTCCAACAGACAACAGACAGTGAACAACCTCGAGCCGAGACAGAACACGAGAAACGGGAATTCAAAGGGACACAGAGGCCGCGAGCACATCACGCCTGCCCTCACCGGGGTGCCCAACCCCGCTCAAACCCTGGGAATTCCAGCCAGGAATGTGTTAAACGTGAAATATCAGCATTTATTTTTGAGGAATCTGCATAAATTCAGAGGGTGAAACGAACAAAGTGGACCCAGTGGAAAAGTAAATTGGAATAAAGTTCCTGAGCTGGTGTTTCCGAGGGCTGGAGTTAAAAATTCTGGCACACACCAGCACGGAGTAGGGTTTTCTTAAAATATCCCAGAATTAAATTTCTTAAAATATCCCAGAATTAAATTCATCGTGTTATTAAATTGAGGAAAAAATAGAAATAATGGTGTGTTAATAAATCGAAATACATAAAAATGTAAATCAGATGGGATTTTTAAATTACGTCTTCCTCACTTGTACTAATTAGCAAATTTCTTCTGGAAATACAAGTGCCAGGTGACCTAAATTCCGATTTATCCTAAAGATAGATTTACCAAGTGCCTCTTTAATTCCGAATTTGACATTTTACCTACACAGGGTTTTACCATGCCAAAGTCCTTGTTCCTTCGTGCTTTTTTTAACTGGAAATGTCATTTGAAAAAAAAATATGGATGAGATAAAAATGGCAAAATGTACAAACCAAATACAAAAGTTTGGTATTTAGAATAACAACTCAACATTTTCAAAAGTATTCAGAATTTCTTGGCGGGGTCCCTTATGAAACTCTGTAATATTTGAATTTATGGAAAAGGCTACAGCAAATATTATTTCAAAATGGATGAGTTTCTTTTGGTAGTTATGGAAAATGCACAATAAAAAATAACGTGAAGGAAAAATAACTTAAAAACACCTTCACAGGATTGTTGACACATTCTAATAAGAAATTTATCGTTAAAAATTATTTAAAAATGTGCCAGCAGTCCATCTCGCTCTCCTGACTGGTGTTTGGATTAATTTCAATCTGCTGGGAATAAATAAAAACAAAATTTAAAAGCTACGATGCATCTCCTGCATGTTGGTGTTACCCTAAGTGGGAGAGCACCAAAATCTTCACTCAAAAAAAGCAAAAGTGACCAAGATTTGTCAAAAATGGGCAACAGTGGAAAACCTGCGGGGTTTGGGAAATTCCAAAGCCCAGAGGCAGAGCTGGGGCAGGGACAATTTGTGACCCCAAATCACCTCGGGGCTCAGGTGAATTATTGCAGCAATTTCAGCAGCTGCTTTCTGTATTTCTAACCCTATCCCACCCCGGCAAAAATTGGACTTTTAAAAACTCAGGATCCCCTTCCAGAGCTTCGCACTTTGCACAGGACAGGAATCCATGAACTTGAGCAAAACCGAGCTCATTTTCAGGGTGAAATTCCCAATAAATTCCCAGCTCTGCCCGCGGGGCCTGGCCGGACTCGACCGCTGCCCAGTGGCTGTTTTGTTCCTAGAAGGGCTTTTAATAAAGTTACTGCAGGACACAAAACGTCCCTGGGGATGGGGATTTCTGGTGAGAGCAGGAAGCTTTCCCCAAGAACAGGATTTAATTTGGAGCAGGCAGTCTGCTCCATTTCCCGCTCCAGAGCGCAATCCCAAACCTTGGAGTGAAAAAACTGGAGAATCTTCAACTTTAAAAAGATAAAAATCACCGGCAAAACCCAAACGTGGCGTCACAGCTGGCAAACAGAGCTTATTTTTCTTTGTAAATCAAAATATGTGATTTTAGGACATAAATTTGCTGTTTAATAGCTTCATTATCATAAATAATTACACTCACAATTGACTGGCTACTTCAAAATGCCAGAACACAAACAATCATCGACAACACTTTAAAGTTCAGTATTTAAAAAACACATTCTGAATATTCTCAATCTACTGCATTGGGGTTATTGAGAGGGGGAAGTTCAGTTGTTCAGACAGAACGACAAAGAAACGTTAATTTGGGTAATTAAGGTAAAGAAAAGGCTGCTGAGGAGCGTTTAGATCCTCCTGTGCCAAATCGTTTGCTACAGAACAGGAGCGAGGAAATGAAGAGAGAGAGAGAAAGGTGAGGGAGCCACCACTGCTGAGAGATCCTTTCTCCTTCCAGCTGCAAATATTCCCCCCGTGTGTGGTTTAGAACCATTAAAATGAGGATTTATTAATATTTTGATAGCATGACGTAAAATAATTCTTTAAAAAATATTTTCTTTAAAAATGTTTTTTTACAAAATTCTGAAAATATTTTCCTTTTTTTTCTGTTTGGAATAACAAACAAAATGGTGCTTGGGCTGCAGAAATCCACCTGAAATTATTTTTATCACTTTTTCTAAGCAAGGATGGAAAACCAGAAGGTTCCGAGGAGCATTTCTAACAACACCTGCGTTCCGCAGCTGTTTTGAACATTTATAATTGAAATAGAAATTATTTTGCACGTGCCTTTGCCTCCCTACAATCCCTGGATTTTGGAAAGGACTCCTGGCACCTTCACTGCCTAAATTCGTACCCCAAAAGTCATGGATTTCACCAAATAAAATTCCAAAGAAAAGTCTCCCCTTTCCCTGGCCCAGCCCTTGAGTAACAGAGAGTGACACAGAATAACAAAATCCTATCACTATTTTAGGAATTATTTCCCTCATTTGGAAATTATTTCTGAATTGGAAGAATTGCTTGGAATCAACCAAATAAAATAACAAAGTTGTGTTCCAAAGGCTGAGATGGAGCCCCTGTATTCAACAGGGAGTTTTGGATAATTCTTCTCTGCATTCAATAAATAACTTCCTTTAAAATTCAGAATTAGATTAAAATACAAATTTAAAATAAAATATACATTTAAAACAAAATATAAATTTAAAAATTGAAAAAATCTATAAAAATAATATTAAAAAATTCATTCAAACTGCAAATTGCTTTGCAGGAACTGAAGGAGTTCAGCACCTACCCCAGGATTAGGAGTAAATTTAAAATATTTCAGCAGAGATTTCTCTCAGCCTGGTGAGGCATTTCTGTCCCTTTTCTGTATTTCCTGAACACACAGTTAAACAGCAAATTCTCTGAGTTAAAAATGCCAAAAAAAACCCCAACAACCCACCCTGGAAATCCAGATTTAGGAAGACTGGACGGAAATCAAATTTGGGGTCATTTGCTCTACTGGAAGGAAATCCAATTTGGGGTAAACACGGTGTAAACAGCGATCGCTGCTTCCCTGGTTCTCATTTTTTAAAATTATCTTTCCTAAAGAGAATGCCTTGAAATGAGATGAATTTTCCTGAATTACCTCTCTGTAAGATTTTTTATTTTATTTTATGAACTGAACTTTCAACCTTTCAAAAACTGAACATGTTGCCCATAGTTTTAACAATGAGACCAGAAACAATTCTGTATTTTTATCTCAATTCCTAAAAACAGAATTTATGAGTCCCTGTGACACAGCACACAACGCACAGGCTGGCTCACAAAATATTTGAATTTATCACTGCGGCCTCAGTGGCTGCGAACAAACCCCTTCTTTTGTGTCAATCGCATATTGACGATTGAATAATAATAATAATAAAATAAAATAATAAATAATAAAAAAAAAATTTATCTGAAATGGTAACAGGTTGATTTTCAAGCAACAACATATCCTGAGCTTGCTATTTATTAAAGTCTTTAATTCTTTTTTCTCATCTTATTTTCTTTTATCTTATTTCAAGATATTTTCTACACAAGGGTATTAGACTTTGGGTGAAATGCTTCTTTCCAGTCACACCTCAGGAAAAATTATTTGACTTTTAAAAAATATTCATTTTATCCCGACCAAAGGAAGGTGCAGATGAATTTGGGCTCCTTGCTCTGTAATTCACCCTCTCCTCGCTTTGTAATTCACCTTCTCCTTGCTTCCTCCCCTCCAAACCTGATCTCCATTTTCAGAGTTCTCTAACTCAGCAGAAATTACTGACAAATGACCAGAAATCTGTCACTGGTCATTCCCCAGGTCATTCCAAAGCTCTCAGCTCTAACTCTGCCTGGNCAGACTAAAGGAATGTGAAGATGAATTTGGGCTTCTTGCTTTGTAATTCACCTTCTCCTTGCTTCCTCCCCTCCAAACCTGATCTCCATTTTCAGAGTTCTCTAACTCAGCAGAAATTACTGACAAATGACCAGAAATCTGTCACTGGTCATTCCCCAGGTCATTCCAAAGCTCTCAGCTCTAACTCTGCCTGGTGAGTTCTCCTCTGAGCAGCTGAGTTGGGGAAATCCTCTCCCGGCCACGTTGATCAAAGCCCAGCAGAATTATTGAACTGCCTCACCTTAGAGGAAATAAAACCAAAAATTCACTGAACTGCAGAAAAAATCACAAAAAAAAAAAAAAAAAAATCTCTGAGCTCCAGGATAAACATGGACAGCAACTGCTGTTCCTGACTGGGGGAAGGATGATGGAAAATCTCAGCCCTGATTCCGACACTGATCTAACACCTCCTGGAACTCCATTTCCTCGTTAAATCCATCCTGAATCCCAAACCCTGCACCTGCTGAGCCCCAATTCCCAGCAGAGAGGGGCTGGAGCCTCCCTGCCCTGGCAGGAACGCTGAGCATCCTCTGGAATTGGTTTGGTTTACTCTCACCAAAGCGGGATCATCACAGAACCAGCACAGAATGGTTTGAGTTGGAAAAAAAAAAATCTTAAAACCAATCCAGTGCCCCATTAAAAAAATCCTAAAGCCCACCCAGTGCCCCATTAAAAAAATCTGAAAGCCCATCCAGTGCCACCCCCTGCCATGGCAGGGACACTTTTCACCATCCCAGGGTGCCCTGTGAGGTGCAGGAATGCTGAGCATCCTCTGGAATTGATTTGTTTTACTCTCACCAAAGCGGGATCATCACAGAACCAGCACAGAATGGTTTGAGTTGGAAAAAAAAAAATCTTAAAACCAATCCAGTGCCCCATTAAAAAAATCCTAAAGCCCACCCAGTGCCCCATTAAAAAAATCTGAAAGCCCATCCACCATCCCAGGGTGCTCCAAACCCCGTCCAGCCTGGCCTTGGGCATTTCCAGGGATCCAGGGGCAGCCACAGCTTCTCTGGGAATCTGTGCCAGGATCTCCTCACCCTCACGCTAACAGGGAATAAACCCCCAGCATTCATTCCCTGGTTTTTGGTCTCTAAAAAACCTGGAACCAAAAGGATGGAGGTTCCTGCCGTGCAGCGAGATGCAGGAATAATAAATCCTCATTTTCCAGAAAGGGTTTTAATTCTGTTCATAGGTTTCTTTTAAATTGTTTGAAAACAAGTTCTGAGATTTCCTAATTTTCCAGCATGGGTTTTAGTTCTGGTTATATATTTCTTTTAAATTATTTGAAAATAGGTGCCAAGATTTCCTGTGTCGCTGCTTTAAATGAGCCACTGCAGCAGGAAATCCTTGGTGTTCCTGTCAGAATCCCTCGCTTCACACAGGAAATGCAACAACTGCTGACCTGCATGGAAAAAACCCTTCCATCACCAAAAGCAGGATGACTTCGCTCAGTATTTTTGGCTCTGCACAAGAGGGAAAAGTTCCTCTGGCAAATCAAGGCTCGTGTATCGGATTAGCAGCAAAATATTTCCTGAGATGGCCATTTCTTCGAGTCTATAATTTATTTTTTTTCTTGTTTTAAGATATTTTCTGCACAAGGGTATTAGAATTCAGGAAAGGGTATCACACCCCAGGAAAAATTATTTGACTTTTAAAAAATATTTCATCCAGACTAAAGGAATGTGAAGATGAATTTGGGCTTCTTGCTCTGTAATTCACCCTCTCCTTGCTTCCTCCCCTCCAAACCTGATCTCCATTTTCAGAGTTCTCTAACTCATCAGAAATTACTGAGAAATGACCAGAAATCTGTCATTGATCATTTTCCAGGTAATTCCAAAGCTCTCAGCTCTAACTCTGCCTGGTGAGTTCTCCTCTGAGCAGCTGAATTGCTGCTGCCTGCACCAATATTGACCCATTCCATGGAATTTCACCTTGGGATGGGACTGTGAGCACAGAGACTGGAATATCCGCTTGTCAACATCGGGGTCGGGAATCTGCACAGGGACACGGCCAGAACCGGCTGCGGGAAGGGCTCAGGTTGGGTTTGGGCAACTCAGGAGAGCACTGAGAGCTCACAGAAATATTCACAAAAATTCTCAGCACCCTGAAAGAGGCACTGAAAGCAGCCGGGGCTGTTCCTAACATGGTGTTGGTTGAGATGGAGGCAGATCCCCAGTCCCAGCCCTGTCTCAGAACCACAGGGAGGCACTGATGCCTTAAAATTCAG
>VYZT01042297.1:47788-69630 GCA_013400735.1 Pomatostomus ruficeps | reverse complement strand
GATATGCTAATTTGTGAGGTCCACAAAATTTTATACGTGTTGTACACGGGGAGATTACATGGGGGGCTGCTTGGCATGTTTCCACCTTTGACGAGTTGTGCACCTAGGATCCTATTAAACCCAAGGTAAGACCCTTTTTCCCTATACTGCTGTGTCTCCCTCCTATTTTTACCAACACTTAAGGCATCAGTCCATTGCCAAGTTTATCTTAATGTAATCATGGAGAAAATATTTCTATTTCAACTTTCTTTTTTTAACATTTTTTTTAAATCTTTGGTGTTTCTGCTACTCAGATATATGCAGACAGTTCTGTTATATTGATCAAGCTACTCTTATTCTTCCCTGATCTATTAAAAGCGTATTTATTTTTTTCAGAAATCATATCCTTAATTTCTTTTGTATTGTAACAAACCAAAACAAGCCCCAAACAAACAAAAAACCCCAAATCACAGCTAAAAAAAAAATTAGCAAATTTGTGGCATACTTTAAGAATGATCCAGGTCACTNAAATTAGCAAATTTGTGGCATACTTTAAGAATGATCCAGGTCACTGTGTAAATGAGTGCAATACTTCAAAAATGGACTATTTTTAATCTCCTTCAATAGTCTTCAGAGAAAATAGAACTTTGCCCATTATTACAAATAAAATAAATGAATCCTGAATCTACCATGTAGTCACAAAAAATCCATATAGAGGGTTGGTTTTTTGGTGTTACTCTTTTATGAATAAATAAGACCAGAAAATCAAAGAGCTTGATGCAACCATGTTGCTTCATGCCAGTCACTGAAATATCACTGAGGGCTTTGAGTACAGAGATATGGGACTGTTTGTAAGAAAAGATAAGAAAAAAACATAGTATTTTGAGACTGGAACTTTGTAGTTCTGCAGACAAAAATTAATTATAAACTACAAACAGCTTATTTTCCAGAAAAAAAATCTGTTGAAAACCTTAACTTGTCAAAAAATCATTGCAAAGGAAAGAAAGAAGTACTTCTTAAATTCTTTCTATTCTTAAATTCTATTCTGTAAGTGATATACATTTATACTATCTTTTGGTGAGATAAGGAACTCAAAGGGAAAAAAATACTGAGTATGGTTAATAAAGATGTTAAAATATACGCTTGTTATCGACATTCTCAGGATTCAGGTGTTTATTCAAGTTGGTAGAGTAGAATAGTCAGATCCATACCTTATTTTATTCTTCATCTAAATCTAGCTTTCATACCACAAAGAGATTTGGTATACTGATTTCTCAGTTGATTATACCAAATCTCCACACATTCTCTTGGACTCACAGGCCTTTAGGTCTGTGTTATTTCACCTACATCTTTTTTGTATCTTTTCACGCAATAACTCTTGCTGCAACTATAAAGAATATTTTCTACACATTTTTATTTTCCTCTGCTCAATTTCAAGACTTACAAATATCTTGTAGAATCTGATTATGAAACTACATTTGCTGTGCATCAGAGAGAAATAGCCATGACTCCCTTTTTTTTTGTCAGAAGTGTCTCAAGATCCTCTGAGTAGAGATGCAATAGAAATAAAGATGCTGTTACTGTTGAAAACATTTTCAAACAATAGATATTTTCTCGTCTTGGCTTACTTTTACAGTTGCTTAAGTTTTATGTTTATAGTTTCTAAATTCTAAAAACCATAGCACCAGACCATAAAAAGGATACTTTTGAATGGATGGGCTGATATGCTGGCACTGTATGCTTTGAGACAGAACAGAAAGGAGACAAAAAAAAAGACAGAAATCAAATGAAAGCCTGAAGTTGAGATTAGCTCTCCTGAAAAAAACTTCATTGACTTTTATGGTAGAGGGGATTGTCCTAAGTTTGAATTGATTAAAGGGAAATCATGAAAGGAGGAATACAGAGAGTGTTGGAGAATGGTTTATGGATCTATCAGGTATTGGAGTGTCTTAGAATTAATGTTCTTATGTCTGGTACATTTCCTATCTGCTCAGGATGTGGTCTCATTGTTAAACCTGTAAAGACAATTATTGCTAATTCTTCTTTATCACATTTTGAGGTGGTTTATGCTGCAGAACTTTAAAGATCTAACTTTGCCACTTGATCAGCTTTGTTAACAGGAATCTAGTTATACTGAGACAGTATCCTGAACCTCTGTTACTATGAGTTTGGGGTTTTTTTGCCTTCAAAGTCCTTCCTTTATTGCTGGATGCTGAAAATTATGGATACACTTTCTCTCAAGTGCTGAATCTGTGGAGTTAGTGTGGCTCTGAATACAAAAGACATTTACCTGCTTCTGACAAAACTACTCAAGTTAAAAGTGAATTTTGTGGACAAGCACAGGCTTGTGCTGCATCAGAAAATTAGATCCTTCAAATAGGATTGCAAAGACCCCGTACTGGCCCCTGTGCAGGGAATTTCAGGGTCAGAACCCAGCAGCTTCCTGCAGCTGTAGAGCTGACTGGAGACTCGGATCTGCTGGCATTCCCCACGTGGCTTTCACCCTGCTCCAGCTGCTGCAGGCAATGGAAAGGCTGGGAGGAGGAGAGGGTTACACTACACTGTGGCCAAGAAAGGCTCATGTCTGAAAGGTTAGAAAAAAGGTAAGAAACACAGTCATTCATCTGTGAACAATTTTTTAAATTATTTTGAAATATTAACTCATTTATTTTAAGTTGGGATTAAAGATTCCCTTTAATAACACAGAAAGTCAAAACTTGTAGAACTGAATACAGTTCCGTATCCTGAAAAGTTAAAGAAACTTCCTTCATAATTGTGCCATTGTATTTCATCTAAAGAAACATCTTTAAAAGTCTCTTTGAAAAGCAGAGAAAATTTGTTATATTAATTCTAACGATTAAGAGACCTGTAATAATAGTTGGATTTTTGAAAAACAAACCTCATATATTGGTACATATAAAAGGAATCTCTGCTGCCTCACACCTTGTCATTTTCATTTTTCAAGACAAATGTTGGGTTATATAGTCAGCTGTGTCTTTTCTTTGTTTCCAGATCTTTCATTTTCATAATATTATCCTCCTTTTATGACAAAAGCTAGAATTCATATGAGATGAATATCACTTTAAAATGGCTCAGAACATCAGTAGCCAAACAGAGTTTAAAGCAGCAAAATGCAGTCTTCCCTAAGCAGAGGAAAAACAGAATTAAAAACAGATTCCAGGAACCTTCTCCAAAGTTAAATCCAAAAAGGAGGAAAAGAAATATTGATGTAATCCTAGACTCTAAGCAAACACGTATTTTGACTATAAATCTCTTAATTATCACTTGCCACTCACAAACTCCTGAAACAATCATAGATATTAGTGGTTTCATCTGAGCTCCTTTCCCTTGAAGTGTAATTTATAAAATATTGTTGCTCTATTCCCTGTGGAGCAGGCCCATCTTTTCTCTGACTTGAATGTAATCACTTGTTCTTAAACACTCAAGGGTAAGCTTCTCTCTTTCCCAAACTTGTTTCTTTCCCTAGGTCTCAGATCAGTTCTGAGGTTCAGATTTCTGGCAGTTTAGGAGTAATTAAAATTCCACTTAATCACTGTATTGTGACAGGCCTCTTTTATCCATACAAATATGTCTTTGAATGCACTTTTTCTCCTTAGAGGCCAGAGACTTATCCTAGTAAACAAAATTTAAGTGCAGTCATACCCTTTGTTCCAGTTACCCAGTTGCTAAAGACTTTCTTGCTCTTTTCTTTTTTCTTTTCTTTTTTCTTTTCTTTTCTTTTCTTTTCTTTTCTTTTCTTTTCTTTTCTTTTCTTTTCTTTTCTTTTCTTTTCTTTTCTTTTCTTTTCTTTTCTTTTCTTTTCTTTTCTTTTCTTTTCTTTTTCCTGGAAAGGCTGTATTTTTATATAACCCAAGCCTATTGACCACATTTTTCAAATCAGTCTTGGATTACACTAAGGATCCCTGAACTGTTTTGGATTAAGCACCAGCTCCCTCCCTGTCATTGCCTTGTTTATGGGAAAGGTCCTCCCAGGCATGTTGATGATTCAGTTATGCCTAGATACAGATCTTCTCCTGGTTTGTATCCAAATCCATCGCACAGACCTACCCAATATCTGCTGCAACTGTCTGTATTTGAGAAAAAGTTTTATGCTCTGTGGGACATCTCAGTCCAAACCAAGGGTAAAGCAGGTATTTAGGTAATGTGGAGAAAAGTAAGAGAAAAAACTGAGGAAAAAAAAGGAGGCAAAAGAGAAAAAATCCAGTAAACATATTTTTCTTAGCCAGTTTTGTTTAAATTGCCTTTGGTTGTTTCTCTGACCAAAGCGCAAACATTCACTCCTCTGGGTTTTACTCTCTAACATTTTGGATTGCATCTGACACAAAGACATTCACAAAGTCACTCCTCTACAGGACATATTTTAAGGAAAAAGTCATGATCTCTAGCTTCTTCTAGCAGTGTTCTGAAAACACATGATTTTTTTTTTTTAGATGCCTCTTACAAGTAGTAACCAATTGAAAGTGAAAAATGGTATTTAGTAAATAGATGCTGTTCACACTACTACTCTTAATTTTTGTCACGTTTGGCTTTAAATATGAAGTGTTAATTCAAACAGGACTGAATTAATAGAAAACAGGTATCTAACAGCTATATTAGCATTCTGCAACTGCTACATATACATAAGTAACAGCCTTTCATGTTAGAATTACTGTTACCTTACCAGAACAAAATCATGTTCTTGTCTGCTAAAACAAAATATTCCACTCAAAACAAAAAGCCTTCCAAAATTAACTCAACATCTAAGACAGGTAATTATAATAACTATGAAGTTTGGTAACTTATGACATAGCTATGGCAAGCTAACAAAGAAATGTTCCTCTGCTTTTCATAACAAAGATTCTGAAGACAACCACATAGACAAAGTCTCCTCAAACTCATTTAGTCTGCATTGTACATCATTCAGAGATTCATCACTCTGACTCACCTTTCAAACACTCAGCACCATTTTTTGCAGAAGATTTCATAACATGATGTGATAGTCTGTGAAGCTATTCCTTGAAGTTTTTCACAGAAAGGGAAAAGCACTCAGGCATTTTCAAGTGCTATAAACATAACGGATTAGAGGAAATACCTTGTTCATCTCCATAGTGATGAAAAAAAAACATTGCTTTCACTTTCCACCATGAAAGGGTCTGGCACCAAAGTCAAAAACGTCTCATTCATTTCCATCTCTTCTTCAGTCTGTCTTCCGTAAAAAGGTAAATTTCCTCTTCCCTTCTTTTTGTCTCATTCCATTTACAACTGGGCAGACATAATCTCCTGTCTAATGCACAGAGCATTCTCCAGAAAGGTGGAGGATGTGATCTGAATCCACTCAGACTAAGAGGCAGGGAAATGGAGGAAAGGAAGAGAACAGCAGCACCATGACAACAGTCTTTAAAGGCAAGTTATGAGGTACTACCCTTGAAAGAGTGTCCTGGACTTAGGACCTGCGGTAGAAAGAGCCTGCTAAGGTCTCAGACCCCAGAGAGGACAAAATATTGTTTACAAGCCAAGCAGAGGAACTGCCTGCCTGTTCAGCAGTTTACCCTAGACAGCTCCCAGCCAAACATGCTCTTTCTCTGGAGCATAGAAGCACAGATCTATTGGGTTTATACCTAGAATGAACATTGAAAAGAACCTACAAACACTGAAACACTGCATGCTGTGGTGAGCATATAATGATGTTAAACATCTCCTAAATTTCCCTTTAGACACTGATTTACAAGGTCTTGTATACTCCAGCTCCACCTCGTTTGCTCTTCTGAAGATATTACACCTATCTGCCTGCAGCAGTTATTTTGTGAGTCAGAAGTACTGAGGAAGGGTACCTTGGCTGCACTCATGGTAGTGTGAAACCTACTAAATTCCTCTAGATCCACAAAGCAGACATTTTTCCCCACCTAGTGTTCCCTCCTAATGTCCTAATCCATAGGCATTTTTGAAATAGATTACCAAAAGGAAATATGTCTGTGGATGCATACTGGTCTATCAAGTGCCTCTTTAGAGTGCACTCATAGGATGCAGAAATACTGGTTTCTTTTCCTGTTCTATGCCTATTTCTGCCATTTGGCTTTGCACCTGGAGAATGATTTTCACTCTAAATTGAGCCAAAAATAAGCAAGGCTCATTAGTGCAGAAGCTGGAATTTACTGCAATGCTATTAATTCCCATTTTCTTCTCAGTAGATTGCATATGAAAAGTCTGGTCATTCTGTGAAGCAGAAGTGAGAGCTAGCCATGCAACTGAGAGCTAGTCAGGACCCTGCCTTCCAGGCTTTCTCCCATTTCTGGTTTAAAACAGTTAAATACCTCACAGAAGGACCTTCGATAGATAGAAAGGCATCATCAGCTGAAATCTGAGAAATGACCAGCTGTTGCTTACTAACAATGTAGTAATCTGAAAATTATTTTATCCATTTGTCATTGGCTGGACAGCTGACTGTGAACTCAGGTATAGCAGTAAAAATTTCTCCTATGGTAATAATGAAATAATTAAATGGTTTTAATTTCAATTTACTTTCTAGAAACACAATTGAAAAAATAACTGTTTGAATGAACATTTTTAGTTCATTCTATGAAAAAAATTGCACTGTCCATGGAGCATTTCCCATACCCTCACAAATCACCATTTAACAGAGAGAAAAAGCTTGATGTAGGCATTGATGCAAGAACTACTCTAATCTTAGTAATGTTTGCTTTGATAATTATGTTTGCCATATCATTCTTCCTATTATCTGTCCACTCCTTCTCACACTGTGGAGATCAGATCTGATTTTTCTAATCAAATCCTCATTTGTATGTGTATTTCAGAAATTCATGTTTGGACTACTTGCAAAAATCTTGCTGTAAAATCACACAGCTTATATAAGAATCACTCCAGAACAAACAGAAACATTATTCCCAAGGCAGAAGGCAATATTCCTGATTCAGGACTGGTTTTCCACATTGCCAAGGGGAAAAGAAAGTCACTGTTTCTCTTAAAAATCACCCCTAGAGGAGAGGATTGTCTTTGTGCATCTCTTTGCAACTCCTGTGCAGTTATATACATTTTAAAATAAATTATAGAAGAATCCTGAATATGCTAAAGGAATATTTAAATAAGAACTAGATAAAACAGATCCACCTGTAACTGGGCTATGGTACACATTGATTATTTTGGGCTGCTGAATTTCCTTTTGGGATCACTTGGAGCCAAAACTTCAGTTCTAGGAACCGTCTGTGGGCTATCTTTAGCTTAGGCTCAAAGGAAAAAGTTGGCATAAAGTATGTTCTTGGCCTACTACCGAGGTGTTTTCAGGAAAGGGAGGATTAGCCAAATAATCCTTGTCAAATATTCACCGATGCATAGCAACATGCTGCAGTCTTTGCAATTCTCCTGCATCTCTTCCAACACGGCATAATTGTCATACTCTCAACTGAGACCTGTACAATTCTATCCCAGGATGGGCTGATTCATTATGCTGAATAGACTCTATAGCCCATAGAGGGCAAACAATGATAAGAAAAGAATGAAAAAAATACTTTCAGGAGAGCTGAATGCAGAGGGTACATTATGTCATCTAAGATCTTTGTCCTGTGGGCCTGTGTCTGGATATTTTACTGGAGGTTGTCCCATTCTCCATGTTTGTCCTGTAGGAGTGCACAGTGGGTGTTAACCTTGTAGTCTTCTCATGGATATCTCCTATTTATTAAGCCTGTTCGGTAAGATCCAAATCTTAGAGTAAATCTTGAACCAATAATTGTAAAGTAAAAAAACCCCAGAACTGCTAAATGCACTGGAACTGGTGCAAAGCTTTTTAACTATGTACAAATGTACTAATTTTAAACACAGTTGAGGTGGTCATATTCATTGGATATACTTCCACTCAAAACCAAAGCCTGTATCTGACTGGATCTTAATGTAGATCACTTGCTGTTGAAATCACTCCTCCATTAAGCAGTTTGCTAAAGGTGGCTTTGTTTGGGAGTGAACATGCCTTCAGTTGCAGGCTGATTCACACACCGATGTCTATATGTTATATAGAGAATCCGTATTGATCCTATTCCTAAGGTGGCAGTAGTCACTACAGGGTAAAATAAGTCATGTTAAGGTCTAATGGTAAAATTTGAAGTTCTATCATCAGGGTAGTTTGTTTATCAAAACATAGTAGCCCAGAAAGTGTGATGAGAGTACATTTGACTTTCCTGAGCCTTTACTCATTAACCTGATGACGATGACAGCCTTAGTTGTCTTTGCAAGCATGCCAGCTCCCACATGCTCCCTGGCTTCTTTCACAATTTCTATCACTCTTCTCCCTCACAAAGATAGAAAATAAGGTCTGCAAAGGTTGAATAGTGGATGAAAATATTTGTTAACAAATAATATCAATTGTTAAGAACAGAATGGAAAATGAAAAGTAGAATCTTGTGAGGCTGAAGAAGAAGTAATCACAAATAAAACAAAGCTATACCTAATCAGACTAAACACATCCATGGAAATACACTCCCATAATAACAATTTTTATATTGAACCTTTTAAAATCTGTTCTAGTTCACATCGAGAATTCATTCCTTCAACTCTAACACATTTGTAAAATGAAAGGTTATCCAATTCTGTGGTAATGGTTATCCTTCATGCCAGTCCTCCAGGATACTACAGTCTCTGAAATAAACGGTCATTAGACCTTCCCTCAGAAATCTCCATTTATCATAAGAGTTATTCAAGTAATATGAATAATTTTTAGAATACCAGCTATAGATCTGCTGCTGAAAAGAGGATTCATGTTCCAGTAAAGAAAACATGTATGGGGAAGAGATAGAAGAGGACAAGAGTTCCTTTAAGATTTGGTCACAAGCCCAAAATTGCTCAAGTGCAATAAAAAAAATCTTTACAAAGTGAATATGGTTTGTGTAGAGATGTTCTGTAGTCCATTTATTTCTGTGTTTTTCTCACAATACCTAAGGAATAATTGCTTTTAGAGGTTTGCAAATGGCTCTGTGCATCACATATCCTTGAAGACTAAAGTGCACTCAAAGAGCTCTGTGAGTCAGGATCCAGAGCTGGACATGCACAAGCATGTTTCCATAGGAATCCATAGGATGTTTCCAGGTTTTATGATCCAGGCTTTACAATGCCACAGAGCTCACTCAGAGCTTCTCAGAGGTAAAACCATCAATTGCCATGTCAAGGACAAAATAATTTTTACCTGCAATACCAAAAAAGAAATTCTGCAAGACTGACATAACCAGGTATGATCCCTGGTATGATCCCTGAGAAGTATTCAGAAAGGTTTCATGAGAAGCTGTGAACAGGGCACTAGCACAAGAGACTCAGAGACCTGTGGTGGGACTGGAGAACTCCAAGTAGATTTGATGGAGGTCGGAGTTACAAGGGAAAGGAGGCGTTTCCGTGACTTTTCACCTGTTTCCTGCCTTCAGGAGCCAACCTGATCTCCTACAAAGTTCAGCAGCCACCTCAAGAGGATTTTGTCCTGGCTGGTGGCTCCAGTGCTGGGCAATGTTTCCCAGAGGGATCTTGTGGTGAAGCAGAGGCAGTGGTGTTGGGCTGGGATATGCAGATACTCAGGGAGCAGACTTCACCCCGAATGCTGCTGCTTGCAGAGGAGCATGGTAAGGGAGAAAGAGCAGCAGCCACTGCATTCATTGGTGAGTCAGGGAAAGCCAGTGTCAAACAAGGAAGGTAAAGGTGGCATGATGCATCTTCTAACAAGGATCTGATTGCTCAGCCTGACAGCTGTTTCATTGCTGGCATGTGATACAAATTCTTGTGCTCCAAAAACCCAGGAACCAGAATTAAGAAATATAAAAATTCACAATCTGAATTTTCTTCTTTTTCTTCTTTTTTTCTTAGTGTTCTACAAGAAAAGCCAGCTCTTGGAGAGCTTTTGGTTGGAATGAGAAATTCCAGTTCTCTGAAGAGATGTGAAATGTTGCTAGAACCTTGCAGGGGGCACCCACAGAGACAGTCAAAGACAGAAATGTCACTAGATCTTGTGTCAGGGTACCCCAACCTTAAAAAATTAGTGCCTCCTACCTGGGGGGTATCCAGCAGAGAGCTCCACCAAAATTGTCATCATATGCTAAATGAAAGGAAGAGTACACCCTTACTTTAATTTCGGAAATGTAAATAATAAACAATAAAAGCAAATATCATCACTCAAATATTTATAAAAAGCTGCTGTACTGAATTATCCAATCTTCTTAGTGACCAGCCTCAAAGTAATATGATTTTGCTAACACTGGTGTATCTAAGCTTCTGCCCTTCCAAATGGATGATTAACTAAAACTGCATGTTAGCATGTGTCAGGGTTTGGGATACTTTTTTGTTTAGCTCTGTGTGTTGGAATTTTTCCCCATTCAAGTTGCTGGGGGGTGATAATGGGCCGGTGATTAGTTACTGGAAAGCCATAATGGGCCAGTGATTAGTTACTGGAAAGTCATAATGGGGGGTGATTAGGATGGGACAAAGAGGTGACCCTGAGATGGGTGCGGCTGGCTAGCCCTTATCTGGACTTTCTGATAGCTGGGATTGTTTCCCCTCGGAGGGGGGCAGGGCTACTGGGACTGGGGACAAGTTAAAAGAGAGCCAAGCAGAGCTGGAGGACACACTTCTTCACTTCTGGACATCCAGAGGAGGGGGAGAGAGGCTGCTGGAGCTCCAGGAAGAATCATCTTCAACCTTGGGCTTCTGTCCTTGGATTGCCAACAGAACGGGAAGAGACTGTCCGTGAGTTTGTCTGTTCTTATTTGTTGGGGTTACCATTGTTGTTTTTTTATATATATCTATATATATATATAGATATAGATATATTAGTAAAGGACTGTTATTCCTCTTTTCTCATACCATTGCCTGAAAGCCTCTTGATTTCAAAACTTTTACCAATTCGGAGGGAAGGGGGTTGCATTTTCCTATTCTGAAGGGGGGCTTCTGCCTTCTTTGGCAAATACCTGTCTTTGAAACCAAGACAGCATGTTTTGTTCAGGACAGCATGTTTTGAAAGCACTCCACAGATCATCTATAAGAGATGATGTTCTGTACAACAGAAGGAATAAAAAGTATTTCAACAGGGAAAGAACTATTTTCTCCAGGCCAAAAATAAGAGGGAAAACAACGGTCACACAAATGTCTATGTACATAAATAGAGTTGCCTTGGACTTGAAAAAACACAATTCACAGTTCTCATTATATTCAAGGAGCATAAAGGAGCCCAGGGTCAGCCCCAGTGACTCCAAAATGGTCAGATTGGTGCTGTAGCACACTGAATGCTGGCAGTTTTAAAGGGAAGACTATTCTCCATAAATTAATCATAGTGTCATTTGATAAAACTTTTAGACACTGGTTTTTAAAGCCATGCAGTCTGTCAAACAAGACTGAGAAGAAAGCGATATCTGATTCAAGGATGTCAGCTCTGAGAGAACAGGAGCCATGTTGAGGGAAAACAGTTCTGCTTGAGAGTCTCTAACTGCACATTCCTGTGGTGCCATTGGAACTGTAGATGAGATGGATTAGTGGCTTCAGATGGGAAATCGATGGGGTGAAACTTGAAATTCATTTTGTGCAGTGCTGTACTAATGTGCCAAATGCCACTGTCTCCTGGTTGGCTGCCTCAGGGAGGGACACTTGCAGTTTTCTATCCGTTTCTTTTATATTGCCAGTCTGGAAGATTTTAAGTCAAGCAAACCTACGTTACATCACTGAAGCAACAATGCAGAATGAAAATCATCATGAGCTGTGGCATTGTGATAGAGACTTCAATCACAAATTAATAATATTATTTGAGAACACAGAATGGTTAGAACAGAGATTGTTTGAAACTGTGGTCTGTCTGTGATTGTGGAGATCAAGCATCAAGAGAAATTATTTTCAGTCTCCATATTTCCTGCCTGATCTTTGCCATTGTAATTAATACTGGGATGCAGACCAAGCTATGGGGAACACATGCATATTAGGAAATGTATGTAAATGTAGTGACCACCCTAGAGTCCTCATCATCTAGACAAGCTAGAAAAGGAAGTAGACTCTCATCTTCCATTTCTCTGATGAACAGAGCAGTTGAATGGCTTGCTTAGGGTTATGTGGAAGGCCTATGGCAGAAGGCAGGATGTCTTCTCCCAGGAGTCCATTCAGTATGCCATGCAGGACACCTTCCCTATAGCCAAATATCAGCTATTTGCTTTTGTATGATTCTACTATGCCTTAGAAAAGACCCATTAAGAAAAAAAGACATTTGCAAAAATGGAGAAAAAAGGTCTGCAAAAGAAAAAGCAAAGACATTCCTCAAAGACAAAAGTTCTTGCCTCACAGGCCAAGGTGAGCTTTCCAGAAGAAGTTCAGAGGATAAAAAATGTGACTGCAAAGAAAGAAAGAATTAATGCCTGATGAATCACTTACAATGGATGAAAACTGTAAAGATGATTGATGGTATTTACATTCAGCTAGAGTAATAGCCCTGCACTAACCTGTTCAAACCTATAACATCCAAGTCTGTTTTCACACACTGTTAAGGTCAGTGGAAAGCTTCCCTTGTTTTTTTCTGTAAGGCATGGATACAGAGGGGGGTTAAGTATGCTGTGAGTTATGTGAAAGCAGTGTTTGCATGATATAATGGCAAATTATTAAGTCCTGGCATGCAAGAACATGTTCATTCACATTTAAAGTGTGGCAATAAAGAGGACAGAAGACATATGAGATAAAAGGGCAGAGAGAGGGGAGAAAGAGAAAGGAAGAGAATGGATTGCAAATCAACCAACCCCAGTATACAAAATTGTATTTGGGTATGGGAACAGTGTCGACTTCTAAGCCTCAGACTGAAAGCTCTTCTGACATTTTCCCATGAAAAAGCTTGTCATGTGAAAATGCCAAATGACTGAAAGTGAAAGTGCTTAAGGAAATATTTTTTCCCATTATTTTCATAATTCCAGAGGTTTTAGACTAGAATTTTTATTGCAAAGAAAGAAAAAGGACAACTTCATAGTGGAATAGCTAATAGATCTTTGCACTCTACCTGCCTGCAGGTAGGTAGTGCTATTTTCTAAGAGAATACCCTCAGTACTGCTTTACAGTAAGCATGTTCTCTTTCTAGTTTTTTGTTTGTTTTTTTCTTTCTTTAACACACACAAAATACTTTGGAACATTTATTTTTCCCTTTTGATTGTGGAAAAAAAGAATTTCTATAAAATATTTACAAGTATTTCAAAAAGTGGTCTTTTCAGTAGGCCGTATCTACCATTTAGGTCATGTGCCTATCATGTTAATTGAGTGTCACTATGCATTAAGAACTGGTGGCACTTTTGAGAGGAGAAAAGGGAAGCAGTTCATTTAAAGTTGTTATACTATGAAAAGCTGCCTACCAGAGCAGGCTGAGTGATTCACAATGAATAATTTATTCTCTCCTTTCTCTTGTGGAGTAGTGAAAAACAGATCGTGAAGGGTTCTTTTTTTCCTCTATAGTTCTACATTGTGTCTCTAAGCCTGGTCAAAACCCAGCCCAAATCAATGGATGACTTTGAACTCAGACATGCTCCATGGTTCACAGTGAATGTCAGTAGGTAGCAACCCAGGGAAGGGAAGGTTATGCTGCCAGGAGTTTTGCTCTATAGAGAGGAAAAATCAATAATCCTGCTTTAAGAAGCAGGTTATAACATACAGTCCAAACTGGAAATATCTTAAGTAGCAGCTCTGAAGTCCCTCCACAAGGATTTTTGCAGGAACAAAAATTTTTGTCTGGGTCTTTTTATGAGGGGAGACTGCAGGAGCTGTGTATATTTCAGGCTGGTGCATCTCGGGGTGGTTGGTGGGGGAAGGGGCAAGTGCTGTCCAAGCTACTTCTCTGTCCCGCCGTGGGGAGATAGAGAAGGCCGGCTGTGTCCCATACACAGAAGCAGGCCGCTTCCACCCACCCGTGCCTGGGAGGGCACTGAATTCTCACCCACGCGTACCGGATAGCTCACGCACAGTCAGAGGCAAGGAGTGGAGGGCCCTCTCATATGGCGAATTCCAGCAAGGCTTTAATTCTGTTGCTGAAGGGCAGCCAGGGATGAAAGAGGGTGAGGCCAGCATGGCCTGGACTTACAAAGGGTACAAACCGGGGGGTGGGGACAAGGTGTGGGGTCAGTACAATACGACAGGGAGAGGGGTGGGGTCAGAGGTCTGCCCAGGTAGACAGGGTCAGGTTACAGCTGTCTTAGCCCAAATTAATGGAGGGGTGAGAGGCTTTTCCCAGGGTCACCCACCCCAACAGAGCTGGGCCTGTTTAGTCTGGAGAAGAGAAGACTGAGAGGGGATCTTGCCAATCCATATAAACACCTCAAAGGCAGGTGCCAACAGGATGGTGCCACAGTGTTTTCAGTGGTGCCCAGTGACAGCATGCAGAGCAGTGGACATAAACTTGAGTACAAGAAGTTTCATCTTAACATGAGGAAGAACTTTACACTGAAGGAGGCAGAGACTGGAACAGGCTGCCCAGGGAGGTTGTGGAGTCTCCCTCTCTGGAGACATTCAAAACCTGGAAACCCACCTGGACACCTTCTTGTGTCACCTGCTCTAGGTGACCCTGCCTTGGAGGGGGGTTGGACTCAATAATCTGCAGAACTCAAACGATTCTGTGATTCTGTGAAAAGAGGCAAACACAAATGCACCACTTTCTCGAAACAACATGTGACAAGATCACAATAAGAAATTCCTTACTAGCTCTTCTGAATACAGTTTTCTGTAACTGCTCTGTGAAAAACAGAATGGACTATACAAAAAGATGACTTCTTATTATCTGAATACCATTGTTATTTTCTAAGTGATAAAATATGACAACACTTTTCTTCCATTTTTTGATTGGTTTATACATGAGCATTACTACTACTATGAATGAAACCACTTTTCCACTGTTGTTTATATTTTCTGTGATCATCCATGTTAGGTAATTACTGCCACTTGATCCTCAAATTTTAATGGAAAGTACACACAAAAAGGCCAGTGAAAGAAATTACATTACTATCTCAGTAAATATTGGAAAATTATTTAAAATATTCAGACAACTTTCTTAGTTTAGATGTATTTCACAGCTCAAAACTGAAAGAAATAAATTGAACCATAGTTTGAAAAGCTACATGGAACCTTTTTAACCTAATCACACCATTTTTCTGAGTGTCTGTTTGATAGATTTGGGAGATTAACAGCTTTCTGGTACAGAGATTTTTAGTCTGGACTTCTTGGGAATTTTGCAGCAATAAGCAGCATCCTCAAGCAAGGAAACAAAATTCTCTTAATATTTAATAAAACTAAACCAAACCCTAGCAGGGCCACACAGCACTCTCCCATCCACAACTCAGGAACTGGTCTGGGTTGGGGCCCTATTCCAGTTACAACTGAGGTAGCCATTCAGGTTTGCGGTATTCGAAGTTATGGATGCAGGTACTTCTCTGCCATTTTGAAACACTGGCATAAACAGGGCCTTAGAAACCTCAGCTAGCTGTTTTTTGACTCATGATTGAACTAATTTAATGGCATTTGAAGTTTTAGTTGATTGGTTGGTTGGGTTTTTTAATACTTTTATTTTGGTCTGAATTTGGGCAAGAGAAACCACACAGTAATTTAGGGAGAGTATCATCCTCTAGGATGTGGTAGACTCTTTAAAACAGAAACTTGAGTCCTAATGTTTGGCATAGGTGAATCACAGTGACCAGACTTTGCATGAAGATAGGTTGACAAGGTTGATCTTACTGAGATATAAAGCTCCATCCTGGACCTGAGAAATATTTTTCAACAGAAATTTAGTTGAAATGGGGTGTTTATAGTGAATTGTACTTTACAATATAAAAAAGACTTGGCAGATGTTTGAAATTCCTTTGAATGTCATTTGTGCTGTTTTTGGCTGAGATGACAGAGTTAAATTTCTTCACAGTAGCTAATATAAGACTATGTTTTGGATTTGTGCTGGAAACAGTGTTGATAATTCAGGGATATTTTTGTTGTTTCTGAGCAGTGCTTAGACAAAGTCATGGCCTTTCCTGTTTCTCCCACAGCCCCAGCAGTGAGCACATTGCGGGTGTATGAGGAGCTGGGAAGCAACACAGCTGGGACAACTGGTGCCCACTGACAACAGGGATATCCTATACCATGCTATTTTATGCCCAACAACATAAAGCTTGGAGAAATAGAAGGAAAGGGAGACCCTTGGAGTTAAGGCGTTTGTGTTCCCAAGTAACTGGTATGTGTGATTGAGCCCTGCTTCCCTGGAGATGGCTGAACATCTTCCTGATGATGGGACATGGTGAAAGAATTCCTTGTTCTGCACTGTTTGTATGCACAGCTTTTACTTTGTCTATTAAACTGTCTTTTATCTCAGCATGACTTTCTCACTTTTACTCCTCTGATTCTCTGTCCCATCCCAGTGGTAGGGGAGAGGGGGGAGTGAGCAAGCAGCTGGGTCATGCTTAGTTGCTGCCTGGTGTTAAACCACAACACTCCTTATTGGAATATAACGTGGGGCTTAAAGCAGTCAAGATAACAACAGATTTGATTGGAATGTACTAGACCAAACTACTAGTTGATGTTGCTGTTTAGATATTAATTGCCAAGCTCCTGTGCTTGCCATGGGGCTTGCTTGCCTATGTTTTAGAGTCTACTGCTCATTAGTGGCTGCTTTTTGTTTTCCCTGCTTGCTACAGAGCTGCACTGCTTCTTGTCTTACTCTGCTGTGCCTGGGAACATTTTGATAACAGCAATTGTGATGTGTCTGGGCTGGCAGATGGCCAGGCCATCACTGCTGTGCCTGTGTTGCTGAGCTGGAAAGGCTGGAAATCCAGTGTGAAGTCACATTGAAGGTACTGTGACCTGTGGATGAGTCCACAGAGGAGCAGGACACCCCAAAGTGTTTGTGGTCATGGGTAAGTAGGGCTCTCTGTGAACTGAACTTTGATATAGTTACAGAGTGAATTACTAAATTGACTTTTGTCACAACAACAAAAAATCAGCATAGAAATATATCGTCAGATGTTTCTAGGGGATTATTCTTCTCATAAGGCTCCAGATCATGTTTTCCCACCATCCACCCATTTCCTTCATATTTCCTTCTGACAACCCACTGAAAAGTTCTCCAATCTTACAGTTTTTTCCAGGTAGACTAACCAAGGTGAGGTGCATCTCTTTTTTCCCCCACACAGATATTCTTTCTCTGTGCTTCTGGGGCCCAGCAAGAAGTCAAGCACTTAAAAAGTAGAACATGTATTATTTCTTGTTTTTTCACCAGATCCTAGAGGAGTCTGCAGCAGACCATGGAACAAGTGCTAACTTGCCTGACCCAGAGCATGAAAATTGGATTTGGATCAGTTGATATACTTGGAAGACTCAGGATGTTTAGAAACAAAGTACTGGCAAATCTCTACTTCCCTGTGCAAACCAAGTTGTTTCAAGGGTCAACACCAAAGCCAAGTTGGATGGATACATGGACTTGAGATCATAAAAATAGATACTCATTTGTTAACATTTGTGTCTTTTTTGTTCCTTTGAAGTCTTTTACCATTTGTGTGCACTAAGGCATTCTTTTGTTTATTATTCTCACTGGGTAGAGTTTGAAATTTGCTCTGTTTGGACAATGGAGACAGCAAGTAAATGACTGATATTAAAACAAATGTCTGGAGACCATAATACAATTTTTTAATCATGCTGCTCAATTTCTTGTTTGTTTTTCTAGATGGTACATTATTTATTCACATTGTTTCTACTGTAGACAAATCTCAGTATTCACTACTTCCCAGAGATTGTGCTATGGATCTGTCATGACCTTTTTTTTTTTTTTTTTGATCCTTAACAAGGCAGTATACTGAGTTATGTTGATACTGACTATTTGGGTATTAATTTATTGTTTTAAAAACAGCAGAATGTAGGGACATTTCTCTAGTAATAAAAGATAACTACGTGCTTTCACTAATTAACTGTTTCTTTTGTAAATTCCCAAAGAAAATATTAAGCACATTATTCAAATCTTTAAAATCTCTAAAAAGGTAAATTGTTACAGAGTTCTTCTTGAATAACTTCAAGTAACAATCAAACAAAAAGATTGTCTCACATTCTGACTACTTAGAAATACAGAGCAACTTTCCTAAAAAGTTATTAAACATTTGAATCTTCACTATTAGAAAGGCAGAACCATATCAAAAGACACCACTGGAGATGGGTCACTGGATTATATTTCACTATATAGCTACTGTGGGGTTCTAATCACTGATCTGAAGTCCTTGCTGCCACAATTTTCATTATTCTTTGTAAATTTCAAAAACAAACCACTTAAAATTATTTAGAAAAATTTGATTGTTCAGGGTCCATCAGTTTCCACTTCAGGTTCGAGACATTTTTCTCAACATTGCTAATTTTTCTTTGCAAAAAATTTCTTTTTTCCATTTAAGTGCACAAATGAGACATCTTATGTCCATATTTTAGCCTGGTGTTCTAAAGAGGTAGTTCCTACTATAGACATTCCTATCTAATTGACATTTTTAATGAAAAATGAAAAAGGGACAGAAGCCTCCAACACTCTTAAGTTCCTAAAAGTTTGTCATAATAAATGGCTGAGTAAAAGGAGAGTATTTCAAGTTGCTATGCCTTCTGAAGAATTTCTTCTGTTTTGCCCCCTGGAACAACACATCGTTGCAACATATCACAATTTTTCTTACTTCTGTTTCAGGTTCTCTAAAGCAGCTATTAGTGCCTTGTTGACTCAGTATTTCAGGCCACTCTCTTCTCAAAAGAAGGAGACAAAGCCTTGCTTCTGTGCATCAGGCTGTCTGTACACACAGAAACACATGAAGGCTTACATGGTGTACATATATATGTATGTGTGTATATGTATGGACATAGAGGGGTAAAAAAATTTCCTTCCAATTTCACATTCTTTTTTTTGATGTCTTTTATTGTTGCTGGGATAGTCTATGTCATCTTTAGTTTTTCTCAGCCAATGGCATCCAGGTCTTTGCTTCAGAGAGTGTGTTTGGTGAAGTAAATTCCTCCTGCTAGACCTTCTGTCTTTTCCCAGCTCTGTCTCTGCTCATTGCAAAATACTAATTGTTACTTTCATCAGAAATATTTAGGGTCTTCAAAAAGTTTAGAAAGTCCACTTCCATATTCAAACAGAATTTAAATTGTATCATTAGCAAAAATAAAGGAAAGTTTCCTTTCTGTAGAGTTTTTTAGAGATGTTTGGCTAATTTTCTCTAGCAGTGTGTTATGAAACTGCAGCATATACTCACATTCCTCATGAATCTGAGAATAGTTCTGTTTAATTTCCAAAAATACAATTCAGAACTCCCCAGTGAATGGCTAAACATTTTTTAAACTTGAAGAATTAAACTTGCTTGCTTTGTGTATTTCATTCTTAAACAGCAAAGAAGTCATCATATTGCCTAATGCCAAAATAACTTTTGTTTACTTGTCATCACTATATGACCTTGAATTCCTTGGATGGAATCATTTAGAAGGAAACACACAGTATTATTTCTAAGAATCATGTGAATATTGATGTCAGTTCCATTTGCAAACAATTTTTTTCTTTCTGGATCATGTCTCATTAGGGTTGTTCATGCAAATTTCTCATGGAGGTTTTTTTTTGTTTTGGTTGCTGAAAGCACAGTATAACACAAAACATAGATAATTATCAGCATCTTTACATACTTCTGTTTTCTGGTGTTTGGAGAGGTTCAGAGGGGTTGATATTTTTTTCCAGTCACTTTTCCCACCAATTTGAAAAATATCTCATTGGTGAGTTGCATAGTGAGAGATAGATTTGTCCTAAGAGGAAAAAGCAGCATAATGAATTATGTGGATGTACTCTGAATTAAACATTTCTTATAACAGCAGTAAATTCCATGACCTGTCTTTAAGTGCTTCAAAAGACGGTGTTTCTGGATATCATTAACATTTCATACAGATGATGGTTTTGAAGGAAGATGAGAATTACTGTTACAAGGTGATTCATGGAATCATTGAGTTGTTTAGGTTGAAAAAGACCTTAAGAACGTTGAGTCCAATGATTAACCCTGCAGTGCCAAGTTCACCACTAAACCAAGTCCCCCAGAACCATATCTACACGTCTTTTAAAAACCTCTAGGAATGGTGACTCAACCACTTTTCTGGGCAGCCTGTATCAGTTCAGTCACCCTTTTAGTGAAGAAATCTTCCCTAATAGCCAATCTAAACCTCCCCTGGCACAATTTGAGGCTATTTCCTCTTGCCCTGCCACTTGTTACTTGGAAGAAGTAACCCCCACCTGGCTGCAATCTCCTTTCAGGCAGTCGTAGACAGTTATAAGGTCCCCCTCAGGCTCTTTTTCTCCAGACTAATCAACCCCAGCTCTTTCAGCTGCTCCTCATCAGACTTGTGCTCCAGAGCCTTCACCAGCTCCATTGCCCTTCTATGGACATGCTCCAGAACCTCAATGTCCTTCTTGAGTAAGACTGGAAAGACAGAGGAGATACTGCTTGTGCTCCTGATCACTTAACCAAGGCCATGAAGTCTCTCTTGATTGCCCTTGGACTCCTTGTCGCAACTTCACTGCTGATTACCTGAAAAATCAATAAAGGATGATAATCTGAGGGCCCTACTAGGGTGAGAAGCTTTTTCTCACATCTTTAATCCAGAAGGTGTTACAAAGTGGTGAGCAGCTGCCAACACTGTCAGGCCTTGAACAGGCACAGACACAGAGATGCAAGGATGCTCAATCCAACTGATAAGGTTTTGCTTTGATGTCAGTAAACGGATTCCCCTTCAGCATCTGGACTGTTAATCCAGTCAATGAATAGGCCAGACACAAACCTGTGGGAAACAAGCATATTCTTTACTTTGAGTGATGGAACCAATTTGCCTTTTTTCAAGCACTAAGAAACAAAAAAGGCAGTAGAAAACTTCAAACACCAGAAACCTTGAAATGCATAAAAAAATATCATGAGGTCTACCATGAATTAAACAGTTTCTACAAAGGTACTTACCACAAATTACTCCAAAGTAAGCACAAAGAAAGGGGAAGCACACAAGTTGTAAGTTTTAAACTACATTAGTTTTTCCAGTGATGGGTCCAAATGATCTCAAAGAGCAAGATGTTGACACAAACTGCTTCCTGATATTATCTACTCACTAGATCAATAAAAACATCTTCCCCTACCCATGTCCCCACAACTGTGCAGAAAGTCACCCAGCCATGCCTAGTCTCATAAGCAGGAATTCTCATTTCAAAGGCTGATTTAAAGTGCCTATTCTTCCATGTAAAAGTTTTTTCAACCTCTCTTGCGGGAGCACGGGACCCTCGTACAATGAATCAATGTGATTTCGCAAGAGTCCATTTATTGTTTACATTACTCCATTCTTATGCATTTCTACAACTGTAGTTCACGCGATCACGCACAACCCGATTGGGTCTCCCGCATTGTCCACGCGCCGTGCATGCACCCTTCAGGACACCTAATTGGTCTCAGTCCAGGATGGTGCAGTCCCTCTTCACCTGTTTTTGTTATTCTCTGTTCTACCGTCTTCGTTCCCAATTTAGAACTGCTTGCATTCCTCAGGCCCTGATAAAGGTGCTGAAGTGTCAGGGTTTGGGATACTTTTCTTTTTTTGTTTAGCTCTCTGTGTTGGAATTTTTCCCCATTCTACTTGCTGGGGGTTTAATGGGCCAGTGATTAGTTACTGGAAAGCCATAATGGGGGGTGATTAAGATGGGGCAAAGAGGTGACTCTGAGATGGGTGCGGCTGGCTAGCCCATATCTGGACTCCCTGATAGCTGGGATTTTTTCCCCTCAGAGGGGGGCAGGGATACGGGGACTGGGACGAGATAAAAGAGCCAAGCAGAGCTGAAGGGCACTTTCTTCGCTCCTGGACAC